>JAEANM010022065.1:0-11692 GCA_017656035.1 Myanophis thanlyinensis
AACGGCCGTTAAATATTAATTTAAAACCAATTTAAATAAATTAACTTTAAAATTCAGTTTACATAGTTAAAAAACCCTAACATTTAAAACAAGTTTATATAAAATTTAAAATTTAATTTAAAATTAATTAACCCTGTGGTATATATATATAATAACAAATAATACATGATTTTATATCCTTAACAGTCCTTTGGCAGATAACATAAAATGTATTCCTGGAATATTTAGACTTCTTTACATTTGTGGGTGTGTGGGTGGGAAATTTCATTTCCTAATATATTGGTTAAGTTACACAAGTTGATATCTAAATCCAGCTATAATTGGCTTCAATTAGCCTTATATCAGAAGCTAATAATTAGATGAAAGGATGGTGTCACCATTCCAGCCCTCCTATCTAATGCCCAGTTTTCAATAATTCAACTGAGCCTTTCCATTCTTTTTTCTAAGATGATCTTTCACTCCCCCAAATTTGCTGAAAGACAAATTTATATTCTATTTATGCAGATGATGCAACAATACTTTCAAGAATGCCAAGTGCTTTTATTTTAAAAAAAACATTGATGCCCCTAGCACAGAATTGTAAAGAAATTAGCTGGAACTCAGTTATTAGAACATTAAGAGCATTTTAAAATGTGTTGTTCATAAAGATAAAATAAGTATTCTATATATTAATATCTGGGACATTTATCCAATTAAGTACAATATTTGTTAATTGGAGGAAGTCTACTTGTCCTCCTGTATAAGCTCTTCAGATGGCAGCTGATCACAATATGATCAGTATCTGACAGGGAGCACTGCGTTCACATTGAGGGGAAGATACTCCGCCCCATTTAAACAAAGAGTCTTGGCAGATAAGTTTGAAACCTGTTCAAAGTTTTCCAGCACTGGCAGGCAGCATCAAAATCTGCTAATTTTGAGATATAGGGTAAGTATATTCTTTCCAGAGTCTGCATGTTTACTAATAATTTTGGCATATCAGAGCTCACCACATTTGCATCTGCATATTATGTGTATTATACTATTATGTTCTTTCTATACAGCTTTACTGCTGCTATCCATATCTTTCATGCTATATGCTAAATAAACAAACCAATCAATCAAAAAGCAGCCTTTCAAATCCCTAAGTGCCTCTAAAGCCATCTTGTAACTAGATGAAAGTAGAGCCTTGAGTGTGGCTAGCAATAGTCAATTATTGGCTCAGGCTGTATTTCAAGACTAATAAAAATCAAGAGGACAAATTTAAAAGTCATGGTTTAAATTAGCACATACTTTTTTCCGTTCGTCAGTTTCCTTTTTTCACATTAAGACTTTTACTTTTATAAAACTAGTACAAATTTATTAAACAAAATCTGAATAAAGGATTAGAATAGATCATAGTAGAATAAAAATGTTAACTCTTTATTTGAATTGTATTAAAAAGTAAAGCAAAATAGAAAGCCATTTTCTTCTACAAATAAAAAAGATGTTTATGACAATTAAAAACTCATATAGCTTTATAACATGGTTTTTATAGACCATTTCAGTTGATGGTAGATAGGTACTGGTAGATAGGTAGATAATATCTCTTGAGAAATCTATAATGCTTGAAAGATGAAAGAGAAAAGATGAATAGCAACAAAGTGGAGTCAATTACAGCACCTTTGGAAGACCTGAAGGACATACTGGAAATGGTCTGTTTGGTAAGAGTTGACACCAATTTGATTGCACAGTTCAGTGTATCATAAGTTCAAGATTCGTATTCTTTCCCTTTTGAAATCCATTCTACCTCCACTGCAATCATCAATATTAATTTTAAGCTGTTTTATACTGAGGTACTGTTGGCTCAGTCTCATCTAGCTTTCCCCAACTCAATTCCCATCCATAGGTCCATGCAAGCATATACTTATTAGTAAGAAATAATATGCATTTGTAATTCCAAGAACTCCCAGCCAACATGAATACTGTCAAAAATCTGAGGAATTAACATCCACCTATCTTGAAAGTCTGATCTAGCTCAATACTCACTACTGGCTGGATATTGCTTTGCAAAGATTTGGTTAATGGAGGCAGATAAGGAAGATATTTCTACCTTACCCTACCAGAAGAACTCCAAAACTAAAACTCACACTACTTACTGTATGTGTTAAATATGTATGCTGCTACAGTTCTCCTGTACATGTGTACATTCAGTCAGATAGTCAATAATCGTTGCATATTTTAATTTCAAAACAAGAAACTCAATGGGTACAATTACTCATTCTAGAGATTTATCATTATTAAACTGAATAGGTAACTAACCCAGACTCTAATGGGAGAAAAAGAATAGCTATCTCAGAATCATTATCTTTCTGTCCCTTTTCAATTTTGGAGGCCCTTCCTGTCCAGGCAAGAAATCTGAAGCATACGAATTGAATTTATTTGCCCAATTAACTGTCAGTCTGAACTGGGACTGGAAATAATTACTTGTAAGAAAAACAAAAGATTAATCTCCCTACAATCGGCCTGCCCCTTAATCCTTACTAACAGATACAACTGAATACATAATATATTTCAGAAGTATTTGACCAGTTTTTTGTCTCAACATCTTTTGAATTTGAACTTAAATGTACACTTTAAATAAGTTTAAGACTAGCAGAGCCTTTATTTTTAATCCATCCTTCAGTTACTCTCTATGTCTTTTGCTATTCCAAACCCTAACCAGTGACTTCAAGAAACACATTCAAAAACAAAAGCTTATTTTGTACAAAGCATTTCAGTTCATCAGGCACATTAGTTCATGACTGTTCAAATACCACCTTTACCTTCAGATTTGGCAGATTTAGTTGCTACTAAATAAATGTATATGTGGAATACTGTAGTATTTGGTAATAGTGAAGATTTCCTGATTCTGTTTCTCTACATATATTGCACTAAACCCAGCCATTGAAAATACATATGTATTTTGCCATTTAACCTGAGATCTAAGCCCTTAATGAAATACTGTATAAAACGACCAAGCATAAATCATTATCTCCAGTTAACAAAATTAACCTCTTGCTAAAATAGCACTCTTGATATTTCATACACATGAAGATGTATAAACTATTAGCTCTCACCAAAATTATGCATTGCTTTAAATGAAAAAAAAAAGACTTTGCTTAGCTCTTTCATTTTGAATTAATGGGGCTACAAACTTCTTATGTTTTTATTGAAGCACATCCATAGAAATGGATTTAAATGTTGCATATAAAACAAGTTAACATAAATTATATTTTTAAAATACAGCTTGTTACTTTTGAGAAGTACTTTTATCATGTTTTCTAATAATGTCCATAAGATTATCCGCAGTTATAAGATCATGCTGCTGTTCTTTGCTCCTTAGCTGTTCCTTCCGCTTTTGGTCATGTAAATATGGAGAATTTAATAACTGGGGTGGGAGAATGGTGCCAGTTGGTTTAACTCGCTTTACCACATCCCAGAAAAGTCTCTTGCTGTTATTATTAATAAATGTAATTGCAGTTCCAGTGTGACCCAGCCGACCTGCTCGTCCAACCTAAAAGGAAAAAGCAATGGTACTTAAAATTAATGACAAATGTTACAGGTAACTATACAGATAGACTTAGACTTACAGCCATAATGCTAATCAGAATTTCCATCGTAAGTCAGTGTGATCATTAAGCAAGTCATCACACAACAGGATCTTAATATTAACAACCAATTTTATCATAAAAATTCAAGAAAATCACTGCAGTCCTTAACTGAATCATTCAGTTGTTAAATGAACTACTTGACTTTGAAATAATAGAAAATACTTTTAACTCGGGCTTAAGATTTTGGCAGTGCTTTGCTCTCCAAGCTTGTTTCAATTTAGTTTCTGAACGTTTTGTTACCAGACAAAACGTTTAGGTACAATCATCAGCAGGATTTTCTTCATCAATTACTTGACTGTTGGCTTCCCAAATGACTTTGCTTGTTGGGCGCTAAATGAGTTTACAAATCGCAATAGCAGGACCACAAAACACTGCAACTGTCTTAAATGTATACCAAGCAATTCCAAGCATCTGAATTTTATTTGTTTGTTTGTTTGTTTCAGGATTTTTATACCGCCCCCCTCCCGAAGGACTCATGTGACAGTGGAGGCAGTGTGACAGTGGTAACTTCAAAGGTAGATCATAAGTCACTTTTCTGAAGCTGTTGTTACTTCAAACCATCATTAAACAAACGGCCTTAAGGATTTCCTGTATAATATATATATCTAATTATGAACATTACTAAAGTTTCAGTCATGGACAAAGGGGTAATAAAATAGAATACAGTACAATACACTATTTCTTTGGTCAATGACCAGCAAAATTTCAAAAAGAAAAACAGAGTACAGCAAATAGATACAATAACAATAACATACCGGCAACTAACAAAATAATTCACGTATTTTTCAAATTGTATCATCATGTAAGGTAGTTCAGATGGTTGTTGTTTTTGGCCAAGATATATAGAGTAATTGACACATCACAAAACAATGTTGCTCAGCATTTTAATTAGCTTTAGGTAAGGAAGTTTTTTAAATACATGTACCCAAAAGTGCTTTTCAAAAGCAACTGGACTTTCTTAGTTATTTCTTGAAAACATTTTACTTCTCATCCAAGATGCAAAACATTTTCAAGAAATAAACTAAGTCCATTTGCCTTTTGAAAAGCACCTTTGGAACCACTGATATAGATGATTGAGAATCTCCATAGACATTGAAATGAATGTTAGTTCTCTTACCTGTTTCTTAAAAATGTGCTTGGAAAACTACAATTCATTGTTTATACTTATAGCATGATACAGAACGTAGCTCTTTAGGCACTCTTAAAAATGTGTAACGTACTCAAGAGTGAACTTCTAATTTTAAAAGTCCTTCTTCTGCAGTCCATTTTGTATCATTAAGCACTTTGTAGGACTTTTGAGCAATGAGGCTTGCTTTTTGTTGAAAGATTCAATATTACACTATGCCTTTTAAATCAGAAAGTGTATTTACCTGGTGCACATATTCATCCATGCTAGATGGCATGTCAAAATTCACCACCAGCTTAATATTGACAAGGTCAAGTCCACGCCCAAGGACTCCAGTGCTTACTACAACTTCATATTTCCCTTGCAATAATCCCTAGCACAAGAGAAAAATAATCATTATTTTCATCAATGGAAATATAACTTTCAAAATTACAAAGGCATCAACAAAAATTCTGAATATATTTCAAAGAAAATAAAAGGAATAATAAGGAAAAAGCACCTATGTAATGTAATAAAATGGAAAGCATTTTCCCCATGAGACATTTCCTGTGAACTTAAATGTCCAAACCTGATTCCATAGCTGCTTTAGCCAACACGATGAATCTTCAGATATATTTTGTGATATGAAAAATAACTTTCATCTAAAAGGAAACTCACTAAGGGGTCAATCTCAAACTCTCTACCTAATAGCTATCTGTACTGTGTCTAAAGGAACAGTTCTCAAATATTTTGGTCTCAAGACCCCTCTACATTCTTAAAAATGACTGAGAACCCCAAAGAGCTTTGGTTTATAAGGGTTGTAGCTACTGTATCGATATTTACTACATTCAAAATTAAAACTCAGAGATTTTGAAATATCTGACTTTGCAGAACCTCAGATCGCACTTTGAGAACCCTGGTTTAGAGTTCCACAAATTTAGCTAGTTTCTAGATAGGCCCCAGATGTTTACAAACCTGTAAAATTGCAGTTCTTTCTGATTGTGATTTCTCAGCATGCATCGATGTTGTCTGTAAACCTGTGATTTTATGAACAGCATTACTCAGAAGATCAGCACCCAACTTACATTCCACAAATACCAATACTGGAGGCTTAAAGAGTTTCTTATCCTAAAAAAGAGGGGGAAGGGGGGACAGGGAGACCACAGTGAGCATAAGATTAAAAAAAAAGATTAATTTATATACCAAAAAAAGGTAAATTGACTAGTGTGAGATTTAGTGGTGGTAAATAAATCAAAGGAAGTATCTAACTATTTTCCCATATTACTAAGCCTGAAGTAATAATGTTTCAAATATTTTTCAAATAGTAAAAAGAATTGCAAATACAGTATCAGTAATTATTTTCTATTACTATAGTTTTTTATAAATGCTTTTAATACCATGAGGATTTAAGTAATCTGACCAAATCAAAAGAGCTGTTTAAATTCTCACAGCCCAAAGGTTATGTGTTTTAGTTTCTTATCAAGGAAACGTGCCACAATACAATTTTAACACTCTTATGAACACTATATAGCTAAAATGCCATAATTCTTTGAATATTAGTTGTTACTTAATTTAAATAGCTTCCACCATTACAAGTTCAGACACACACACCCGCCCCCATCTCCATATAAATACACACATGTACATAACTACATAACCAACAAGATTGATACTTTCAATATTTCACCAAAGAAGTTGCCCAAGAGGAATAGATTTATGGTATGGCTACATTTCCAGGAACAGAATTGATTATAGCAATGGTTCTAGCGCATTTTTTCCCAAATATGGTTGATTAAAAGAAACAAAGACATGTCTTTCCATGAGGGTACTAACATTTAATATTTCAAAAAGCTTTTTCTTTTTGGAAGGCTCTTCTATCCACAAAATAATCTGGCGAATATTGGAACACGGCAGATTCTTTTCTCCGACTGTTATTTTCACTGGATTCTGCAGAAGTCGGCTTGCCAGCTGTTCGATACTTAAAGGCATTGTGGCTGACACCAAGATGGTCTGATGATCATTGGGAATATTTTCCAAAATTTCTAACACCTGCTGCTGGAAGCCCATCTTTAGCATGGTATCAACCTATTTTATACAAAGAAATGGATTAACTAGTGTTTCTTTTCTTCTTGTTGAAGATGAGTGAAAACATTATTTAACATTAATTAGCAACATCTATCTGGGTTTTCAGATCAGCACTTCCCAAATGTCAATATTGCAAGAAGTTCATCTGTCAGCAATAATCATGCTAGCTGAAGGTTCTGAATGTTGATGCCCATAGAGAGAGATAAGTGTACTCTTTTAGTTAGTAGTTGTAGCTGAAACACGTATTACATGTTTTGAGCTTATTTGATTAACAAAGACAACCTGACTAAGAAGTACATATTCCCAATAATTCAAACTATGTCTTTTTGCTTCCCACTACTTCTGTCAACAATAATTATGTTGAACAGTCCAGCATGATAGGACGTTGTTTGAAATTTGGTCTATTTCAATGACCACCAAAGTAGGTGAAAGTAACCCTTTTACATACTCAGCTGTCTCTTTGCCAAGGAGATCTTCAGTTGTAATTTATAACTGCTGGACCATTATCTCCAAAAGATGACAGATGAAAAGGTCTTGAGATACTGCTGATTTACAACTTACAAGCTAAGTTAACCCAAACATGCTAAAAATATAAATCATGCATAAACTACAGTATTAAAACTGCAATATTTTACCCACTGTGGTCTACAGTGCTTAGTTACCACACAGAAAAAGAGGCATTTAACTTCCCTCCTCAAAACAGAACAGTCATTACACTAGTGACTATCCATACATTTTATACACTTACCTCATCAACGACAGCAATTTTAATATTATGAAGTTGAATACAGGATTGCTTTAGAATATCCTGGAGCCTTCCAGGTGTTGCTATGATTACCTAAAATAAAGGCAGGAAACACAAGTAATACAAAATAAATAAATTCATTGTTATTACAAATTCCAACAAACGTATTTAAACAAATATCCAAGGTGAGGAAATGTTTAAATCTGAAAAACAGGATTTTTCACAGCACATGGAATATACAATTACTTAAGATTTGCTCGGAGATGGATGTACTGGTTCTGTGGAAGGAGATGAGACATGGACTAATGTGATTATCTGGGAAAAGTTTGATTCTATTAGTCTGGGGGAAAAGGGCAGATTCCTTGGACCTGTTTGTCCACCAATATTTGAGACCCATGCCCTTCTTTGGTTGGTATATGGCTACAGCCAAAAGTGAATACTTTAAGAGAAAGAGTGATCCTGCCTGCATTGAAGGAAGTTGAAGAAACCATTTGGGAACCAAACTGTACTAGATAATTTCTGGCCTGTCTCATTTTAAAGGAAGGTTACTAAGAAGGGTGTCATGCTGCCGGTCAAAGGGCCTAGCATTGATCACGTTTGTTACTGACCTATAGAAACTTAGATGGAAATGATACATCAATCCTGGTTCTCCTTAATCTCCCAGAAGCCTTCAATACTATTGATTTGGGTATCTTTATGGTCAAGCTCGGGAGTCTGGAAATGGAGAAGAGATCTCATTCCAAGACTCTTGCTTTATGGGGCAGCTGGTACAGTTTGCAGAATAGAGGTATTATATGTGGACATTATCACATTCAGAATTACTTGTGCTGCTGCTTTCTGGACTAGCTGAAGCTGCTGAGTGAACACTAAGGACAGACCCATGTAGAACACACAGTGCAGTAATCCAATCACTTGATCAAAATATGAGTAACTTTGAGGAAAACCTCCAGAACCAGGATGGGTACAATTAGTGTACAAGATGGTGCTGTATACGATTCTTCAAACCACTTAACTCTTTGAGCAAGATCTGTGAGACCTACAAGGAACTGCATTACTGTGAGCAATGCTACAGGGCAAATACCACAAAATTCTCTATGCTAAAAGGCTTTGCCTTTGTAAAGATGGAAGCAATAAAGCAATCATGGACTATCTCTTCCTTTACTATAACTTTTATAGAATCACAGTACTGTATTTTGTTTTATGAAGTTGGGTGTTTTATTCAATAATAAAGTTTTAATTAATTTACTAAGTGAATGAATAAAGAAGAAAAAGTTTATTTTCTTTTTCCTTTATGGTCCAGCTTTGAAAACAATTATCTGCTATTCTGGAACTTGCCAGTAAAATAGAGACACCATTTCATTCAAGTTCTCTGACTTTTATGCCACTTGGAACATAAACTGAATCAAATGCTCATTCAGACCTTAAGGCTATAACATAACATGGTTTACCTTAACATTTTGTTTCAAGCGATGAAGCTGGGGTGGTAAAGGCAATCCTCCAACCAGAAGAACGGTTCTCATATTTGGCAGACCAATCATGAGCTCTTTAGCTTGCTTCTCTATCTGTATAGCTAATTCTCTTGTTGGTGTCAGAATAACAGCAGATAAAGTGTCAGTCTTAAAAAAAAACAAATAATAGGTTACTGATTTTTCCTTTAATTAAATTTTTTCAGAAGAATGTGAGAGGGGCTAATTTATATCAAACCAACTCAATACCATCACTACATCCCTAGTTAATCTAATGATGTCAGTAGTTATATTATTGGGGCGGTATACACGATACACCAATACTTTGCCTTAAATGCAGAAGTGAGAGCAAGTGAAAGGAAATGAATCATTTGAAGATGGGAGGGAAGATTTGCTAATGCTTTCATTATAATCATTATGCTTTTTTTTTTTAATCTAGCCTTCAGACGTATTAATGTTTAAATTGCCCAGGTATAAATTTCTTCCAGAAAACATTCAGGTGAACGTCACAAATTTAATCACATATTTTAAGTGAGATGACAGAAAGACAAAACCTAAATTAAAAAAAAGTTTATATGTATAAACTGTACAACAACAAAGGAAAACAACAAAATTTGAGACAATATGCAGAATTTCTCAAATGCTTTGGAATTGTCTGAACCATTCTTTTCAATAAATATGTATCCTCCCAAAGAACAATTTCGCTGCACACATGTTGCACATTGACAATAAAGGATTGAATTGAATTGGGAAAAATACCCCAAAGGTTACCTCTTCTAAAGCTTTAATTATAACAGGAAGCAGGAAAGCTGCCGTTTTTCCTGAGCCGGTGTCAGCAGTTGCCACAATATCCCTGCCCTGTAATCCAACTGGAATCATCTGCATCTGGACAGGGGTTGGGACTTCATAGCCTGCTTTTTTTAAATTGCTGCTGAGAATTTCTGGGAAGCCACAATGTTCAAACTCAACAATGGGTCTTGCAACTCCTTGCCCTTCAACAGCTATGCCCAGCTGCTGTTTTAAACTTTCGATCTGTTCGTCCTCAAGGCTTAACAGGAATTCATTCTCTTCATACGCATAAGCAGCATTAGGGAAGATGGGCTGAGAGATGGCTTGTTCACTCTTAATAGGCTTTAAGGTTTCCTCCTCCCCTTTGAGTTGTAGCAGGTGCTTGGCTTTACACTCCAAACTACATACATCTTCATCAGTCTTGTCACAGATGTACTCCCCATACCGACCACAGACCACGCATACAGGTTCCCCAGATTGTGGCCAGCGCTGAGTTTTACTGAAAGATTTTATGGGTTCTTCTGCATCACAAGAGTCCTCTTTGTTTTCTGACTTTGATTCAGTAAGGGCCAGAGTTGAATCTAAAAATATCTGTGGTGCACTGTGTTCTTCTATTGATTTCAATGAGTCAGTCTCAACAGTTGCTGCATTTAAAATGTCAGACCTGGAATCTCCAACTTCTATAGGTTTTTCAGATGCAGATTCATTGTGGGAAGATTTGTTTTTCTTTGCGACACAACACTCCTCATCAACAACATTCTTCTTGACTTTGAGAGATCTGGGAACAAACATTCTTCAACCACCTATCATGAAAATATACAATCATTAGAACTGGCAATCTTCCGACACATTAACATTTCTACATGATTCAGCAACGGCAACTGGAAGCTCAAAGAATAGATTAGTCTCCATTTGTACAGAAGCAAGTTTATTTGAACTGGAATCTATATGTTGTGGTTAGAGTCTATTAATTTTATACAGCATTTAAATAACAGTTAGAAAAGTAGATAGTAGTGAGTTAATCTTGCTAGTAAAACCCCTTACTTTATAAGAGATGGGGTCTTTTTTAAACTAAATTCATCCATAAATATTTTTCTGATAATGGAAACAATAAGCATAGTGCTGGTTTGATTTTCTCTTCTTTTTGTTTTCTCTTCTTTTGTTGTTTCCCTAAATTTGTTGTTTATTATGGAGCTATGAAGGGCTGCAAAAGCTCCAGTTTCAACATGGAGAAATAAAATATAACTCTATATAAAATATAAAGGAATTTTGCTGCAATAGCTATTTAACTAGCAGAGGCAGAGGTAATAGAAAAGAACAATGTAATTAAATGCAAAGCATCCTGCATTGCTTTCTGGACAATACTCATACTTCAATATTCATTTAAATGACTGAGGCAAACATTTATTTCTAAATTAATAATATAATCTCTGTCTCAGAGTCTAAAATTAACAAGTTGTTTCTTTAAAGCAACTCAGTACTATACCAAATCAGTAATATATTGTTCTTCAAATACAAAGCACCCATCGCCTGAAAGCAATACAGTTATAACCCAAGGTCATTTTGATTGAAAAAAAAATAATATATCAGTGGCTAACAAAACTGAGGCCTCACTCATTTTTTTCCAGCTCCAAGCCTTACTCTGGTATTTCCTCCACTCCCCATATTACATGCATCAAAAAGTTGTCCTGAATTATACATTATTTTAAGGTCAGTTTATCCACACTGAGCCTCTGAAATAGGATTTACAAGCTGAGTGACTAAACCAGCACATCTTCATGTTAACCCAAATGTTCTCTTTTGCTTCACTGCCTATTTCTTTCTCTGAAATTAAAAAAAGAAAATCCCAAATGTTCACACGGACTGACCTTTTCCAGCCTTTCTTTCTTTCTTT
>JAEANM010022066.1:0-11691 GCA_017656035.1 Myanophis thanlyinensis
TCAGGCCCATGGCTGTCATGGAAGCCATGAACTCCTGAGCCACCCCCGAAGTCAAGCCGGCAGAAGGAAGGTTGAAGGAAGATTGGGCAGAGCTTCATTGAGAGCGGAGAAGGCAATGTGATGACCTTTGGATAATTTGGTATCACCTCTCATCTGTCTCAATTAGCATGACTAATAGCAAGAATTTGTGAGAGTTGCAGTTCCAAAGATGGGGGAAGGATCCATTACTATTTTAGTATGAAAGTCTCCACTTGAAAACATAGATATTAAGCATGTTGTCATATATAGGGTCCATCTTCTGAAGTTTTGTAAATGATATTTGTCTTCAGTAGTATCTTAATGAATATAAAATTGGTTGAAATCTCTATTGATGGTTTTTGGAAAATGATATTTGCATATCTGAAATATACTTAATGGCACAATGAATTATATTTCAAAAGTCTCTGTGCCATCTATTGGTCACCTGGATCTTTGCAGTTTATGTACAGCAACGGTTGCTAGAACAGACACCCATCACTAAGTTGTTCCACTTGGATTTTTTTTGGTTTTATTTCAAATTATACCATTATCTCTACTTTAGAATGGTTTATTTGTGTTTCTCCATAAATAAAATGATATTTCAACTTTGTAATCATCCATAAGAGTAAAAGCTAATTTGTCTTACTAAATTTTTCAATGTTAAATAACTATTAAAAGTTAATTTCACTCCATGTAATGCTATTTTTCCCCAGCAATAATACACAACATTTAAATACAGTGGTAGGTATTAGCTAGTTATGTTAAATTCTTCATATTTTAGTTTTAAGCTTATGATTCTGTGATGGGTTGCCATTTCAGTTAACTAAAAAAGTTGCTGGTAGGGGGTATATTAATAGAGAATTTTCTGCAAATCAGCCAGCTTATAAAAACTCTGCATGGGCAGCACATTGTAGTGTTTGATAGATTTGAAGCACCAACCTTATTATTTGGTGTTAGTATTAAAGTACTCCCTTTCATTTTGACTGATGACTTTTTCAAGTTAGAAATGTTAGGCTTCATGATTCCTGAATGCAGCTTTACCAATAAGGAAATAAAATGCTAGGCAGAATAACATAAGCATCAGAATCAATTTGAAACTGAAAGGGTTAACATTTATTTTTTGCTGTTACACTGCCCTCCCCCCATCAATTTTTTTAATGCATTAAATTTCAGCTGTGGATTTTTGAATTACCAGGAAATTTTGAACATAATTTAATCATGATTATTAGAAGTCACAGCAATGGACTAAACTGAGTGCTTCAAATCAAGATGAGGAAAGCAGTCCTGTTACCAATATTAATTCAAAATATTTTTGTAGAAGTTACAGTTACCATAATTTTTCTGTGGAACTCTTCAATAAGATACTAGGTAAATTTAAATGTCTAATTAGCAATCTGGCCAATAATTCATCACACTCACTTTTCTCTTTTTTGTGCCTGAGAATCTGTTTGAGGCTCTGACCACGTGATAAATTCTGATCTGAATTCTTGTCACTTATCCACGTTTATGGAATATTTTACTACCTCTCATCCAAATCTAGATATTTTATAAAATTGTTTGCAAGGCTTGCCCTGATTGCACCTTGATTACTACTATCTGCATTTTTTTATTGATCCGAAATGAGACCCATCGTTTCAATTTGCCCCCCATTTTCTCCACCCTAATTTTTGGTCATCTTGTCTAATAGACTTTCTTATAAGTTTTTAATTATCTTCTTTAATCCTTATTACCTGTCCTCCTGAACCCTGTTCCCACTCTTTCACCTACCTTTTCATTCATATTCATCTATTTTAATTTACTATTTAATTTACACTCTTCCGCTATCTGGTATCCAATATTTTTATATTCCTATACAGTTTAACACCCAGTACTCTGGGTTGGTCTCTCATGGTTACTATTGTTTTAAGCCCCCACTTAAGTCTATCCAAGTTTGATAAATTGAAATGTTTATGGGTTTTCTGTGTCAGCACCTTCCTTCACCAGTACCAGATGACTTACCATTTCAAGTAAAACCATCATCATAATATTTAAGATTTATGTACTGAGTGCTTGAAATAAGCTACAATCCTCTTTAAGCATTCTAAAGCTGGTCTCTGAACAACACTGCTTCTGATGTCTTCCGTATGATGTTGCAGTCCTTTTGACATCTGGGTTTACAGCTTAAACTATTGTAGGAAGGGAATCAATCCATATATTGTTATAAATAGACAGATCCTCTGCAAATCTTTGGTGAATGCTTGGAGATTGGCATGTGACTTTTGGGAGCATTATTCCTCATGGTTTGAATTTTAATTTAAAGAGGCTTTATAATGAGTTCATTGTTAAATTTTAATATTGTAAAAAACATTAAATCTTGCAAACTTGTGGTATGCTTTAATAATGTAGTGAGTTCAAGGACTTAAATCAAGGACTTTCCAATTCATGCTACATAGAATTTCTTCTAAAGTTTGTTGAATGATATGGAAATTATCACATTCCTTCCATATATTCATTATCTATGGCCTCATAACTAAAAACACATGCATATGATTTCATCTGAAACTTTTATTCAAGAATAATGTGGTAGGTGCTCATTCAGATGGAATTTCTGTTTCCTTAAAGGTACTGTGATCAGAAGAAGCTTGGCAAGTATTAGCTATCCTAGAACCCTTTTCCATTTCTATTTAACCTAATCACAGTTGAAATATGCCCTGTTTTCCCCCTTATTTTGCTCCCATGATGCTGCCTTCATCTCATCCTCAGCTCATTAGGCATGCTGAAATTGTACATATACTGGTATTAATGTTTTCCCCCCATACCTTCTTATTTTGATATTGTCCAGTGACAATAGCTGTGTAAAATCTGTTAGGTTTTGTCAGTCGTTACTTTGAAGAAAAGGTAAGTGCCTCAACAATAGCACACAATAGCCCCTTTGAGCACCCAAATCACCAAATCAATTTCTGAAGGCAAAATTTTCTCAGGAGTTATGATCCAAAAAAGATATAAATTGGCCCAAAATGCTGGGAAGGAATTTCCAAATACTGTATTAAGGCTGGAAAACCAGAGACAGCACATTACCATTGAAGTTCAGTGTTGCTGTGGTTAGAATGCAATATTGCAGACTAACTCTGCTCACTATCAGGAGTTCGATTCTGACTAGCTCAAGATTGACTCAGCCTTTCATCCTTCTGAGGTAAAATGATGACCCAGATTGTTAGGGTCAATATTCTGACTCTGAGTAAGCCACTTAGACAGGGCCATAAAGCACTATGAAGTAGTACAATGTGTAAATCTAAATACTATTGCTATTGCTATACCCAAAATCAATGGGACCATACTGCTCAGACAAAGCTCAACTGAAATAAGCTACTAACAAATCCAAAACAGTTAACAATATGTCTGGTTTTCTGAATTAATCTTGTACAAAGCTATCGAGTTATCCAAATGCTGATTTTGTTCTCTTGACCAATCAACATGTGCCATAATTAAGCAAGTTTTTTCAATATTCACTTCATCTGTTTTTTTCCCCCTCCTTTCATTGACCCAGAAAGTTGTGTCACCTGCAGAAACATGCACTTGGAGCCAAACATCTGCATAACTGAGTGAGAATGGGACTATGTACTGTAGTGATTTTGTTCACCATCCATTTCTGGACAAAGTAAATGCACCTTACATCACCTTCAGATTTATCCAGTATGATTCACTGAAGCATATTGGCTACACTCTGGAAATTAAATTCTTCCAAGGAGTGTGATGTTTTATTGGATTTGACTTTCACTTATACCAAGATTAAAAGTACAAGATATTTTGAAATCAAGTATTGCTTGATTATAATATCTTGTAATCTATTTTCTTTTCATGTTGCTTCTTGTCACCAGTTAAATGAACTGAAAGGGTAGCATTCTTATTTCCTTCCACCTTAAAGAACATGCACAAGTGAAGCCACAGGTTAAAGTCACTCAATTGTTCCATGTGAAGGTGATGGAGAGGACTGAAAAAAAAAATAAATGAAAGTCATTACTTATTAACATCTGGTTTTCAAATAATCAGTCCCCATGACCATGTATATGTCAAATTGTTATGAAGATGACTTGGCACAAGAAAGAACATGGATTTCCTTTTTATAATATTACACAATTGAAAATTACTTCATTTCACCACTTAGTTCTTTTTCTCACTTAAATGTCTTGAACATCTGGAAACAGTCAAAAGCTCAACAGAAGGATTTTCGCACTACTTTTCCCTAACTCACCACCACCACCAATTCAGGAACAAGTAAGGAAACAAATTTTTAAAAAATGCTAATATTAGGTTAGAAAGCCATGCTTTTTCTTGGAAGGTCCTTCTGTGGATGGCATTCCTGAATAGTTTACTTTTTTGGAGTTTGTCCAAGGAAGCTTGATCTGAGCAAAGAAGAAATTACCTTTTTTCTAACAGATACTTTAGCTTTTGTTTGCAAAGTTATTTAAAACTGTTAGGAGACCAACTCTTAGCTGGGTCTGAACCAAATTCTGAGCTCCAACACTATAAGATCATAAATGTGACCAGGGTCTATTTCAGACATAATGTCTAACCAAAGGCTGCCCCATCCTACATCAAAAAGATTCCTTTTTGATAGGATGGTAGTCCAGAAAAATTACACTTTTTTCTTCTAAGAAGATAAGACTTTTCTTCTGGAATGTTGTTTAGCTAGCCAAAAGCCTTTATTTGGGGTGGGGGTGGGGGTGGAGAGAAAAGACTTTGAATAGATATTAAAAGGGGGGGAAATGATGATGAGGAAAAAAATAATGCTGAATATATGCACAATTTAGGCAGAATTATGCTGCTTAACATGAAACATGTTTCTGCCAATGAGTCTGTGTAAGAGGTGCAGTGGTTAAGGTATTGGATATACGAATCCATTCTCAGCCATGAGGGTTCAGTCAGTGACAGTGAGCCAATCACTTTCTCTCAGCAAAACCTACCTCATAGGATGGTTGTTATGAGGGAAAGTGAGAAAACGGAGCATTAAGACTGCTTTGTATTCTGGAACAAAAGGTGGAAGGAAAATCACATGTTGTAAAAGAGAGAATGAGAAAAAGAGAGATGTTGATTGTTTGTGAAAGAATATCATGCTACAAGTATACATACTTCTTTTAAAGTTTAAAGTTTAAATGGTATGTTAAGGCCCCATGGAATTAAATGGGGCACATGTGTGCTCAGCTCTATGTAAATTATAGTATTGGCTTGCATAAAAATTGTCTGTGCGTTCACATAATAATTGCTTGGTAACATTCCAATAGAGAAAAATATGTCTGAATATTTGTAGCTATATTATATTTTGACTCTAATGGTTCAGTGTCAGCCTTTCCCCTAGTTTTCTTTTTCTTTTTTTTTAAGTAACGTCTTATTTTTGTATTGAAAACAAAAATGTTGATGCAGAGAAACAATTCAATTGTTTAAACTGTAAATGTCTTTAAATATATTAGAACATTGTTTGCATTTTTGCCATTCACCCAGAGCATTAACATATTGAACAAATATGCACATTGTTTTGTAAACTATCACCAGATGTGCTAGATGGTATCTATTTCTGAATAGGCAATGAGACTGTAGTTGTAACTGTACCAATATTAGAAAAGATAACAAGGGATGCCTACAGAAGGGAATTGTGAGAGTGTTATCTTCAGTCCAGATCAGGCATTTATTGTGCAATTTTCTTTGCTTTGGGGCTTTTCTGTACTGTCAAATTGCTCATTGCCAAAATGGGCTAACGAGCATTTTTGGAGACAGGATGACATCCCCTCTCATTTGGACTGAGATGGGTACAGAAATTGAAAAAGAACTAAGTGGGTAAAATACTCATATCATCTTCCCATTGCAAGTGTGACTTCTGTGCTCATTTTCCTGCTATGGTTTCAAGCACTCTTTTCCTTTTTATATCACATCAAGATATAGGCTAACTCAAGCAATTCATTGGCAATTTTGCAGAGGGGGAATATAGCCTCACAACTGAATCCAAAATTATTATAATTTCTAAATGTTTTCTAGAATTGTCTTTTATCAGTAGTACTACAATAGCACAAGGGCTATAACACCTGTTTTGTAAACAGAAAGTTGTTACTGCTATTTATGCAGTCATTTGAGTAATAACAGTGATATATATAATTGAATTATTATTTTTTAAAGAAGCCAGGTAAAAGGTCTCTTAGGTTAATTAGGTTTTTCTCCTGTAATCTTCTATTCATAAAACAAGATGCAGCAATCCTTGTGCTATTGTAAATCTAGGAGTCATTAGAGATGAGCAAAGATTTAATTTTTTTTTTATTTTATAGATTGTTGTGCCTGCATCTATACTTTTACCTTGTGCACATAAATTTAATTTTGTATGTATGTCTAGTCTGTGTATCTTTCTGTGTGTAAATAATGTCTATGTATGCATTTATATATGTAGGCATGTCTTTGTATGCACAAACACATATATACTATACTCGTTTAAAATTTATATAACTAGTAAGACTCCCCCATGCAGCAGCTTTCTCAGAAAGTCAAATGGATCAGTCTAATAAAAGCAAATGGTGTTGTTATAACACAAGTTGCAATGTTAAGTATGGTCCTTAAGCATCAAAAGTTCCCTACTTTATACTATAAGGAATATTTGTACATGCCTAAACAAATCACTATAAATTTAAAAGACAAACCTCTGGAAGACACAGCCTAATTCACCATTTTTTCCTCATGTTTTTTCTCACTGTTTTATCTGCCGAATAGGGATAAGAGATCTCTGTGTCTCCTAGGTACAAAGCTCCAAACTAGGATTTTTAACATGTTTACAATGTAATCTGTTTAGTAGGTGATTTTCTGTGTTGGCTGAACCACAGCAAACTATTGAGTAGAAAAAGCTACATAAAGCACATACTTAAAGAAAGCTAAAATCCACCCATGCATTGGAAAAGTGGAGAAAGAAGAACTGAATTCATAATAGGGTTGACTGAAACAAATTGTCTAATAATCAAGTCATCATAACCCAGGACTGCAGATGAAATTGTTAAAAGGAAGGGAGATGGTCAAAACCATATAATGATTAACGTTGAATATTAAAGTAGGATATCCTAAAGGGTTAATCTTCAGATAAGTGGGATACCTGACAAGACAGTAAAAGAAGGAAGTAAAGTGGCACTAATAATGAAATACCCCCCAGATGAAATGTGGCATATAATGGTGATTCAGGAGACTCAGGTCCTTAATACCTGGCAGGAGTTTAATGTGCAATGCTTATGGGCAGAAGATAATCCACCAGGACATGCAGCTCACCATGCTCCATTAGTCATTCAAGTAAAGCCTATTGCAGTGCCTATTCCTCTCTCAGAGAAGTTATCCTCGCCCCATTGCACAAGCAATCCAAGACCATATTACCAAATACTTAAAAGCAGGCATTCTAAGAACTATTCAGTCCCCTTGGAATACCCCAATCTTGCCCATCCCAAAATCCGACGGCTCAGTAAGGCCAGTCCAAGACCTGAGAATTGTCAATTTAGCCACAATCACAATACATGCTGCCATACCTAATCCTTATACTCTCCTGAGTTTAATCCTTGCATCTGCCTATAATGCAGTCCCAGTTTCACCAGATCTTTGGGCAAAAAGCCAGAGCCACTTTGGGTTTTGAAAAAAGCGGCAGGTGGAGTATAAATACAAGGGAGGCAAAATTACATGGTAATATCTACAGTGCAGCAGAGAAGCTGGGAATTAGTTACCTTCCCATAGTTGGCCCTGTGACTGTTGGCGTAGATCTCCTAGGACTGCTCTCTTTGTGTGTTAAAAGAAGTCTGGAACCTCATGAGTGCATTCCTGTAGGGTCAATAACAGGCAGGCAATGGCAACAATGTCCATTGGAATTGCACATGAGCCCTCAAAAAGGTCTTATGGAAGTGAAGTTAAATCATGATGTTACTCCTTCCACACATTACCTTTTTAAAAGAAGGATCATCTTCTCGCCTCCGCCACAATTAAGTCTGACCAAAAGGGAAGGAAATATCACAATAATAAAATGCCCTAGTCAAATCAAGCCCCCCAAATTTCCACTTTGGCTGTATAAAGATACCATGAAGGGAAATTGTATTCCATTCCCTACTGGAAATTAAAGTTCCTGTTATCTCTTGGAACCTCCATATTTCAGAGATAAACAAGGGGACCCCAATCAAGGACTTCCACTACAGCCGTTGTCTGGTATGTTTATAGCAGGAACCTTGGGGGTCTGGAATAATGAGAACCATGGCAGTGTGTTTAGGAGAAAATGGTGTCTTTTTCCTATGTGGGGGAAAGGCATATGTATGCTTACCAACTAATTGGACTGGAACATGTATCTTGGTACACCTCTTTCTGAAAATGGGTGTTGTTAGCAGGAAACAAATCTTCCTGTTCCCCTCATGGGACATGTTCAAAAGAGAGTACCTATCATAATACCATTGCTTACAGTCCTAGGAATAACCACTGCTATAGGAATGGGGAGTGGGTAGTTTAGCCCACTCTACAACATAGTTCAGGTTGTTATCTGAGGAGTTTCAACAAAGCCTCAATCAGATTGCTGGGACTTTGGTTGAAGTCCAAGACCAGATAGACTCCTTGGCAGCAGTCGTCTTGCAAAACCAGTGTGCTTTAGACCTTCTGACAGCTGAAAAAGTAGGATCATGTCTATTCTTGGGAGAAGAATGTTGCTTTTATATGAATAGGTCAGGAATGGTCAGACAAGTGGCAAAGGATTTGCAAGATAGGGCATCCCAAGTTGGGCAAAGGACACAAGGAATCAGAGACTGGTTCTTGTGGTTACCAGGGACTGCTTTGGTGAAACAAATACTATTCTTGGTGTTATGTGGAATTGTGAGCCTAATATTCATCCCATGTGCAATACCTCTACTCAGGCAATTGGTCATGAAATCAATTGAAGAAAGAAGGGTTGAAAAAGAGTTAGCTATGATAGAAGAGCTTTCAGAGGATGGAAGATATGTCTGAATGGGACCCTGGAAATTAGAGAAAGTGCCTGAAGAAGATGAGGTTTGAGAATTAGCCTATACTTTTGCTCTTTCATATATGTTGTCGTAAATGAGAAATGCTAGTACGAAGTATTATGCAATGTATTTGTGCTTGCTAACTTAGATCTATATATTATGGGAAAAATAATTGTAGGTTTTGGGACTCAGATTGTAGTTGAAATTGAGTCTGGGGTGGTGGTGGTAAAGTAGGATATGTTACAGGAAGTGAAGAAACTCCAGAGGATCTGCAATCACAAATAACAAAATGAACTGTTGGTAACAGGCAATATTACAGGATGTCTGTGAATCCATTAGGGAAAAGTGAAGACATTCTGCTTTCTTAAGCATAACCACAAGGAGAATCTTTCAAACTATGTGTTAAGTTCATGTGTTGTAACCGTTACCACTATAAAGATCCTAGCTTTTTGGAAAGATGGTGGTTCAGACATTGTGCCTTTTATGATGGTCTGAACCTTTGCGCAAATAAAGAAAACTTATTTTAATTTGAGGTCTAAGTCCTTTGATTCTCTGCAACAATATTGTGTTGCAATCAATTCTGCCACTTTTAAGAGGGGGGGTTCCATGCAGTAGGAAGAAAGGTAAGGAATTGGGACAGCCATTTTATAGCTAAGTGTACCAAGAGTAAGATGTATAGACTTAGCATTCCTTTTAACATAACCTTCTGCTGCAAATATATAATTCCTTCATGGATCTGCAAATCTTATCTTTCCATGCACAGAAGATTATTTAACTCCTCAACTCTCCTGTTGGTCAGCTCTAGATAAATGAACTGTTTTAAGTAAGGATCAACAATTTATCATATAGCTGTTATAAAGTATTGGGTTATGGTTCTTATTGATTGATTAAACATGCTTATGATTTTGTATTCTTGTTATGTAATTTTTTTGGGCTGCTTGTGTACATTTGGAATTTCTTAGCCCATCCCAAATCCAATTTTTCCTAGCAATTTTCAGTAGAAACTATGATCATGATTCAAATATCTTGGTATACAGGCTTTTAAGTGGGGGAAAAATCATGATGTTGCATTTGTACTATATAAGAAGCACCATCAAGTATTTTTTTAAAAACCTTCTTGTTAGGTACACCAGGATAGAAAAATATCCTTTTTTACTTAAAAAAAAACCTAGTTCTATCATATGGGAGAGAAACATACTATTATGATGGATATACTGGATATACTTAACTGGAGAGAGGTAGGCATTTGCAAAGTTGCTGGGGCTTCAACTTGAAAAGCTGACCATTCCTTCCAACTAGTCACTCTTAGATATGAAGATTTCTGAAATCTGTATATGAAAATCAGCACTCAACTTTCTCCATTATGCATTATGAAATCAACCAGGGGCAATGATATTGCTGGGGTATAAAGAGCTTTACCAAGAGAAAATAAAACGATAGACTCTATATCACTTCCAAAATCTTATTTTTAACTGCTGTTAAAAACAAAAAGAACTTTTTGTTCTGCTTTTTGACTCTTAGCAACCATATAGATAAATGTTCTCCATCAGTGTGTAAGATTACACTGTAAATTATTAGATTTTTTTTTTAAAAAGGTATATAATCTTTCATTTAAACATTTGTTTATTAGTAACCAAGATTCTTTACATTCAGTGCAAAGCAGAAATAAGAAAGAGGAAAAAGGGTATTTGGCTCTTCTTGCAGAAAACATATTTTTCAATTCAGATGTGTAGTTCGGTGCACTCAGATAGCTCTGTGAGATTTCTGTTTGGTTTGTTTTTTAAGGAATGACATAGCACTCACAAATAAGTGGCCCTTCTCAGTCTTTTCTATAATAAAAACTTCAATTTGTATCAACAGCATGTCACTCGTTATAGTGAGATAATTTTTCCATTTTTCTTATCGTGTTCATACATTCATACTAAAAAACTCTCTGTATTTCAGTCCAAATTTTTAGACAGATAATGACAAGGTATTTTTCTAATTTTTCATCTGCTCACATCTCCTGTTTCTTCATGTTTTCTCCTCTACTTCCCACTGACAACACTTACGAGTAATGTTGTATGAAATTGATTGACTTCTCCACATACCGTACTTCTTTTTCTGTTTGTTGTACAATCAAAGTTTCAGCACTCTGAAATTTTGCACAACACGAAAGTAAATACAAAAGCAATGTGCATATCTAAGGGAACTTACCTAGGAGGCACTAAACTAAGTGAAAAATGATATTCACTGCCGACAAAGAATCTGTCATATCAGAAATCTCATGGGTTTAATTCTGTAGAACATTTGTAACTTCACTTTTTGGTAATTGTATATGGGGGTCTTTCTGGCTAAGAGAGATAAAATGTGGTCTCCATACAATAGAAAGATCACATCACCTGGAGGCATGTAAAATTGTCACAATTAATCATATGCATTGCACATTAAAAACACCATCTGGATACAGCAAAATTCACTGCCCCATAAACTTCTGTGGCAGATAAACACAGTTTGTTGCCCCAATGAACAAGATGTTAATCGTTAGCATCAGCTGTTGGCTAAAATAGACTAGAAAAAATAAAACTTGAGAAAGCTGAATTTTTTTTCCTCCTCTTCAGAAAAATTACAACCCAGCTAATACCGTACGAATGGCTGTCATAAATAAAAATTCTGGATTTTTCTATTATAGGTTCTTCCGTCCTTCCGTCCTTCCTTCCTTCCTTCC
>JAEANM010022067.1:0-11691 GCA_017656035.1 Myanophis thanlyinensis
CTATCTCATATATTAGTTTCACCTTTTAAGTTGCATTTACTGAAATAAATGAATTTTTGCACGATATTCTAATTTTCCGAGTTTTACCTGTAATCCTTTTTCAACTAGCCAGATTGGTCTTTTGGTAAAAATATCCCTGGCGCCTTTTGATGGTTGGATGACTTAACTTCCCAGATACTGCTTTTGGACTGAGGAGGTTGTGGGAAGAGATTTTTCCTTAATTTTAATTCCTGATTTTTTTAAAAAATCTTCTCAATCTATGGAGATTCTCAGTCATCCAGGTCATGGTTGTCAGAAAGGTGCTTTTTCAAAAGGCAAATGGACTTCTTTTGTTTTTTCATTGAAGACAAAACAAAGAAATCAAATGAAGTCCAACTGCCTTTTGAAAAAGTTCCTTTTTGACAATCTTCACAGTCACATCTAAAAGTTGTGTTTGGATTTATGAGTAAAGTAAACCTAGTGAATATGTGAGAGTAAAGAAGATACAGTCAGGTAAATAGAATTTATCCAAAATAATATAAGGGGGTTGTGGAACAAAGTGACCTTTTTTTCAAAAGGATTAATAAAAACAGTTCTAACTTGGGATAAATCAATTGTGATATTCTCAGCGTGTGATATGACCAAAGTTGGAATTGTTCATAGCACACAATTCAATGATAGGAGTATAGGCAACCTGATTTTATTTGTATGCTTGCTTATACCGCCTCCTAGCTCATTAAAAATGATTCCGGCTAGCATGCAACAATTAAATAAAACAATGAATATGTAAAAATGGCCCTTATTTAAAATATAAAACCAGAGCACAAGAGAGAATGAGTATTAACTGTAATGATGAACCATCTTAAAATATCACCAATGCTCTGGAAGCTCCAAGTTTGATGAAATAGCAATAGCAATAAGACTTACTTATCACTTCACAGTGCTTTACAGCACTCTCTAAGCAGTTTACAGAGTCAGCATGTTACCCTCACAATCTGGGTCCTTATTTTACCAACCTTGGATGGCTGGAAGGCTGAGTCATCTTTGAGCCAGTCGGTATAAAAGGAATCGAACACCTGGCAGCGTGAGCAGAGTTAGCTTGTAATACTGCATTCTAACCACTGCGCCATCACAGCTCTTAGCCAAGTCTTGAGGGACTTGTGGAACATTAAGAGGGATGGAGCTAACTTCACACTAGGGAGTGAGGTGGGGAGAATGCTTCATAATGCAGGCTCCATAGCAGAGAAGGGTCCTGGGAACTGTCAAATCCCTACTAGACACAACCAGCAACATGCCTCTCTGCCAGATCTCCTGGGACAAGCAAATGTAAGTGGAGAGAGAGATGGTCCCTCAGATAACCTGGCCCCATTTCATGAAGAGCTTCAAGGGTTAAAACCAGCATCTTGAATTGGTCCTGGAAGCACACGTAATTGTTCATGCCATTCCATTCGAGACCAGCTGAATCTTCTGGATACTCTTCAAAAGGCCCCCCATGTAGAGTGCTTGACAGTAATCCAATCTGGAGGTGGCAAGGGAATAAGTTAGTATGAGCAGAGCCTCCTGATCTAGGAACAGCACAACTAGCACACAACACAGAGCTGTGCAAAGGCCCTCCTAGCCACAACTGCCACCTGCTCTTCAAGCAGGTGTGGTGAGTCCAGAGGGACGCCCAGATTGCATAGCAAGTCTGTCTGTGGCTACCTGTCTGATGGAAGAGATCCAGAAGCTGAGTTTAATATGAAAATTATTCAACCCTCATAATATATAATTAGTGGTTGCGCTTTAATATATCCAGGAAAAAAAGATTAATTATAAAATTAGGAGTTTCTTTTTTTCTACAGAGGAGATCCCAGGAAATATAACCATATGTATAATCTTAAAATGTATTCAAAAGGCACACTCTAAATCAATGAATCTGATCAATGAATTTATAAAATATATTATTTACAGTAGGGACAAACTTGACATCATGTTAAAAAATGGTCTTGTGGAGTGGGAGGAGGGGAGTGAGTGTGTGTATACACCACTATACCATATATATATTAACATACAAATAGTAATATATAGTAATGGAATTTACTGTATGGCATTTCCAATCTGCTATCTTCTTTTTTCTACTATAGTCAAATCTTTCAAGTTCAAATAAAAAGGAAAGAAAGGAAATGTAAAAAATAATAATAAAAAAGAACTCTAAACTAATCTGCTCCTTCATATGCCTGCTTATCCTCTACTATAGAGAGAGAGAAAACAAAGAACACTCTTGTCAATGTCATCCTTACTAAATCCAGCCAGTGTTGATTTAGGACCAAGTAGGTGCAGTTTAAGAGGTAAAGGAAAGGATGATGTAGACGTTCCTTCTAACTGTAGTGGAGAAATGACAGCTCACAAGCTCTGTACAGCTGCACTTTGCAAAAAGAAAAATGCTTTTTGGGTTATAGAACAGCTGTGCTAGAAATAAATTAGCTTGGTTTACACTGTAGGACTATGCCTTGGAAATGTAGTTAGAACAGCTGATTAAGTCATTAAGACAATCCCTGCTCAGTACAGGAATCCAAATCAAACTATCCCTGGCAGATGTTTATCTTGCCTCTGCTGGAACATCTCCAGTGGAAGAGACTCACCACCTCTTTGAACTATTAAGAAAATTAAAAAAAAAAAAAATTGAATCAGAATTTCCCTCTTGATAGCCTCAATGCATTATTTAGTGTCCTACTTGCACTACATCAAGAGAGAACAACCATTAAGCTTCTTCTGTGTGACATCTTTTTGGGTACTTAAAAAATGGCCTAGTATCCCTTTTCTGTTGTTGTTGTCGTTTCTTAAGACCAAACATGCCTGGCTTCTTCAAACTCTTTTTCTGGGACTTACATCTAGCCCTCCCCCAGCCCCGGACAAACATCCTTGTTGTCTTTTTCAGAAGCTTGTGTAGTTTATCTAAATCCTTCCTTAAATATATTGTTTAACCCGGTATCTAAGGTAGGACTGAACAAGACAGAGTTCTGTAGCAGTGTCCTTGTTCTCAGAGGAGTTATCAGATTCAAGTTACAGATCATGGGAATAACATTAGAAGAAGCATCTTGACTATAAAACTGTAAGACTGAAAATAGTACCACTTCATTGGATGCAATATAAAATGTCCAACCTGAGTAATAGTATCAACTGATAAAAATATACTACCATTAATATTAATATCCATATTTGGATGTCAAATAACCATTAATGTAACTGTGCTGCACCTTAGAGCTGCAGAATTTAAATATCTTAGGAATCTTTAATAAAATTGGACTAAAGTTGCTTTTTTGTCATTATTTTACTTAGTCAGACTTTGATTTGGCTACGAAAAAGATTTTTTTTATATATATAAGTGTACATGTCAAGCTCTTCCATTTTATTTTTAGAAACATTTTCAGTCTCGTGGAATTGAAAAAGACTGTTTGCAATGCAACATTTTGGTTTTGATTATGCTGTTTTTAGCTTTGGGATTCCTGGTATATGCTACTGAACTTTCTCTTGTCTTTTTTAATATTTTTAATAGACAGCCTTTCATCTAATTATTTTAAATTGGTTTTAAATTGTTGTTTATGTATTTGTGTTTTTTATTCTGCTGTTCCACTGCCCGGAGTCCCTAGGGAGAGGGGGCGGTATATAAATCAAATAAAATCTAAAATCTAAATCTAAAATCTAAATCTTTCCAGTTCTTTATGGCCAAATTCAAAACGAAATGAAGTATGTCCATTAATATTTTTTGCTACTTTTCTACCGACTTCAGTAGATAAATATTGCATTTTATTTGCTTACATATTCTTGTACAAATCTGTCAAAAATGACCCACTCCATCAGTAGTTCTGGTTTTTCTGTTGTAGTCTTTGAAAGCATTGAGTCTCGTAATACTACTAAAACTTAAATTAACCTCAGTGTTGATTTCTTGTATTGGGCTTCTTAAAGTCCAGTACAATTTGGTGTATGATAGCTATGCTGTGTTATCAGTTTCCAACTATATGAATATGATTTTTTTTGAAGACAGAAAAATTATTCAGAGATTATTTGTTAAGTGCATTGAGGGTACTTCCCAAGACTGGCTTCCTTCCAAAAAGGAGATTAAACTTTATCTCTACTGTGTATTTTTCTGCTTTAAGATCTGAAAATATCATCTGGATTTATGGCACAGTTGCTGTTGTTAATGATGCATGAAAGGAAGAAAGACAGTTTTCACTCTTTGAATTACTTTGTTGGGAGTTTCCAATTAAATATTTCCCCTGCAGATTCAGAGGTTTATGTGGCTTTGAAGGAGGACAAAGACAAAGTTGTTTCACCTGCAGCTTGTGTACATAGCCCAGGGCGGCTCTTGTTATGTCACTTGCAAACTATTTCCTTCCTCTTTGGTGTATTGATAATACAACAGATTCCTGTTAAGGTGAAGAGCTTTCTCTTCATATTACTTCAAAGAAGGTCATGTTACAAAGGCAAGCAGAACGTGAAGGTAGGTGATGAGGCCTACCAACTTGCTTGAAATGGCCAAAGGAAGTTCAGTGTGGAAATTAAGTATTTTTCAATATGGACTTCTGAAAGGTACTTAAATACCAATTCAACCAAGTCTCTAAATCAATCCATATTTCTGAAAACAAAATTCATATCTATGTCTGAATGTCATCATTAGCTACCTCTATACTCTGCAAATTCCCCAGGACCACTGGTGGAATTCAAATTTTTTACTACCGGTTCTGTGGGCGTGGCTTGGGGTGTGTGGCTGGGGTGGGTCATGTGACTGGGTAGGCAGTTTCTGTAAGCAGGGCAATAAAGATTAGGCTAGAAACAACACCAGAATGTTTTTATTCCTGCCTTCCTTACAGGATTAACCCTGTAAAGTGGGAAAAAACAAAAGGAGATTTCTTGCAAGTTTGCTAGAACCTGCTGAATTTCACCTCTGCCCAGGACACAATAAACTGGAAGAATTGCTGGGAAAGCTGGTGGTTCTACAGAAAAAATTGGTGGAACAATATTTAGTCAGGCTGACAATGGGAAGAGTCAGATTAAAATGCCTATTATCAACTTCAGGAATTGTACATTTACCAAATATCAGGGAAGGCTGCTATATTTCAAACCAGAGAAGTTAAGAAATAGATACTAATAGTTAAGGATAACTAGAGAAAAACTCAATATCATTATGGAAAACCAAATCCCAAGGATCCTTTCAACCTATAGGTGATACTGGAAAGTTTAGGTAAGAATTACAGACGGCATAACTCTGTCTATTGTGCGACTGCTGAGTCAGTGACCCTGAGTTCAAAAAATGCCTGAAGTCTGGTAAGCCTCCACCCTTTGATAGAATGCCTGAAGGATGAAAAGGTGTGATTCATGTGAGCTGGCAATTTTTCCTGCAGTAACTAATCTATGTAGTCATTAATTCCATGGCACATTATATAGTATGGGATGATGCAACATGCTGGTAACTGCTAAGCAGTATCGGGTAGCACAAAACCTAATGCATCTTATCTAATACTCATAGGAGAGATCCAAGAATAGCTTATTCTCTTGTCATTTTTGGAATCAGAGGCTACAAAAAACATCCACCTTCATTCCACATGTCCATGTTTCAGTCTCATTCCATAAAGTGGCATTAATGACATACAATTATGCTGAAATAGCTTTAGGCTAGCATTTGGGTGTGTTACACAATCATTAATTAAGAAACTTAAGCACTCTCACCTGATCATTTCCTTTTAGTTTCTCAGCTATTGTCAGGTTATATAGGAGAGAGCTATAATCTGTTGACTAGTTCAACACCTAATTTCCCTTTGAACTCCTGTAAAAATAGGACTTTGCTGAATTGCCTTGACTAAAGACATCTTTCTTTTCACCTGAAGGAGACATTTGCTCTCTTCTGAATAGGAGGTTGCAAGATTTCTTGATCTCTGATTGTCCCCTTTACTTTTGCAGGATTCTTGAGATGTATGAATGTGATTTTATAACAAAGGAGGGTTTGTGATATATTTTATAACAAAGGGGGGGTGGGTTCATCTTCTATTGTAATGTGACCAAGTATGTATAGCAAATAATGAATTACATGAATTTATCTACAAATATGACTATGGTGTTTGCAATACTCAGATTAGTCAGGGGTCTGATTCTGTAAAAAATAGTTTCATGTGTTAATCTAGGGCTGTCATACATTATAATATTAGCTGTGCTTGTGAAATATTTTGAGCAGCCTCCCAGCATAATGTCCTCCATACTAGGGCTCTCCAACCTTGGCAACTTTACAACCTTTGGACTTCAACTCAGGGGTGAAATTCAACAGGTATCTTCTATCATTTGGATCACCAACAGAGAAGGCAGAGATAATTAATGTTCCTGCAAGTATATTCTATGATACACACAGAGGTGGGATTCAACAGGTTCTAGTCTATTTGTTAGAACTGGTAGTAAATTTTCTAAGTAGTTCGGAGAACCGGTTGTTAGAAGAAATCACCTTTTGTTTTTTTCCACTTTACAGGATTAATCCTGTAAGGAAGGCAGGAAAAAATATTCTGGTGTTGTTTCTAGCCTAATCTTTATTGCCCTGCTTACAGAAACTGCCCACCTAGTCACATGATTCCCCCAGCCACGCCCACCAAGCCACGCCCACAGAACCAGTAGTAAAAACATTTGAATTCCACCACTGCTTCAACTCCCAGAATTCCTCAGCCAGCACATTAATTCTGGGAGTTGAAGTCCACAAATTGTAATGTTGCCACAGTTGGAGACCTCTGCTCCATACCATTTTAAAGTCCATTTCCAGCGGACTTTACATTTGAACATTCTCTGTGCAGTTTATAGGAATTGCAGTTGAAAAAAATCACCAGAATAGTACCATAATGGGGAAAGTCTGTCTTTGAAAATTACTCTTCTTGAGTGCTATCCAGGAGACAGAAAGAGTTATGTGTTTTTCTCAGTGAAGTATTGCCAGCTTTATACTCAACACTGTGCAAGGAACTTTTTTTTGGAAAGACCAGAATATCCTGTTCCAGTGCAAGCCTCTCAGAGTTCATAGATATGACCTCTCCAAGATTTCAGGTTTGAAAAGCCAACATCTCCTGTAACCACACTGGCCCCTGATTATTAGAAGCATTCATTCTAACGTGAAGAGGCAGCAATTTAAAAAAAACTATATAGAAGATCCTGTCTGCCTTATAGTGTCTTCTTCCAAAAAGTTTCTACTGCTGGCAGCTGATCTTCATAGCCATCTTGTCTGCTCATGAACTGAAACATTATGCACATAAACCCCACTCCCTCATTCTACAGTCTTGACCTATGGAATTTTTTATCTATTTGTTAGCCAACAGTGTAGAAGTCTTTCTTACAATAGCCATGCACCTTGTCCCAATGCAACCTATGATAGCAGCATTCTATCTGGCAGCTTTTCTCATTACATTTTCCCAGACTACCATACAAGGCAAAATGTAAGTGGCTTTTCCCAGATTACCATACAAGGCAAAATAGCACTGTGTGCTATCACATTGACATTGATTAAATTATCTTTATGCAGGACAATTTGTGGTGCATTAACATATTTTCCCCATCTTCCTTCCCTATCAATCCATTTTCAGCTGAAAGAAACATAACAAATCCAGCTTCTGGTAGTTTTCAGGGAATAGTCTTTCCTGATCGATACATTAAATGGGTCTTTTTTTTTTTTTTAATCTTCTACGATCTGCTGTGGCAGAGTAGCAGACAGAATAGCTGTGCAGCTTGCTTGTACAGTAATTATGATGCAATCATCCTCTGGGTTTCTCAGATTGTTTCTGATCATTTCTTTGTTTGCTGAATGATTTTAAGGAAATAAACACTCCGATGGAGGAAGGTGTGCGTCTGTGAGTGTGTGTGTAAATAAGCCCCAAATCCTCAAAACTAGAACACTGTCAAAAGTAATTCTGCTCTTGTGAGTGATAGATTGGATAAAAAAATCCTGCACTGGTTATTAGCATGTTAGAGTACATATTCTGATGGCATGATCTGAAGGTCAATAGTGAAATACAGTATAATTTAATTAAATGAACAACAGCCATAAAACTGGCAGACAAAGAGTGGGCTTCTGGTTTTCTGGTAGTCATTTAGGATTTAACAGGAACGTTTTGCAATTCTTTTCCATGGAACAGTAAACTCTCCCCACCCCCCACCTCCCAAAAAAGAATCAAGAGATGATACAGTAATAATCACAATACTTCCCATAGCCCCAGCTGTTTTTTTTCTATCAGCTGCACAATGGCTACCTTTTGTATTGTAGTAGAATCAGTATAGAAATGAGTGTGTTAAAAGGCATATTTCTGGAGTCTGGGAATTAGCCGTTAGGGTGGGGAAAAATCCAGTTAAACATCAAACCTTATAATTACTTGTTTAGTACAGTGGCACACCCAAGGAAGAAACCTATACATTTAAGAACTATTTTAGGGATCAAATTATGTTGTCATTAATTTATTGTCTACTTTTCTACATTTGAACTTGTCCCCCCCCCCAAAAAAAAAAAAAGAAAAGCTTCCCATTTAGACAGTGTTGATAACTTCCCTGGTAAACATTTGCATTTTTCCTGACTAGGGATGTTAACTAGAAAGTTTGGTCCATTTGTATTAAAAAATCTTATCACTCAAACACCTAATGAAGAATTTAATTTCTTTGATTCCTTTTTATTGGAACCTTATGTGTATAATGGTGGATTATGGATGATTTTCCCCCATTTGTTAGTGTACAAATATACCTATTTAGTTTAGTAGGACTCTTAGCAATAAGTTGTACTGCTGTGTTTCAGTCCATTTCTGAAAGGTATAATCAGTGGGTTTAGGATTTTAGCTGATACCTTTTAACTGGAAAAAATTTTAATTACCCTAATTATCTTAACTTTGTACAATATCAGCAATATTTAAAAGCAAGAGGTGAGGGGAGTTAAAATATTCTTACTAAGCATTCGTATTTTGTCTATACAGTATGCACTAGAAAAGATATAGTTTTCATTTTGCTGAGTAAAGTGACCAGGATCGAATTTGTTAACATTTTATTATTAAGAAAAATCTCATCTGGCTGAAAGATAATTTTGGAAAATTTCTACTTGTCTAATTTACATTTCCAAATACATTATATTTCTTACAAGTTTTAATTTAACTAGTACGGTTTAGAGCAGATTCCTCAACATGATAGCAAAGCACTGAGGGAGATCAATCCTATATGGAATTATAGTGAACTCCTGTGTTATAGTTATTGTAATAGGTTGTGCTTTTAAAATATTTGTTGAAATAATACCACTTTTTAAAGATACAATGGTATGTTCCGATTTCTCCTTTGACATTTCTCATTTTAATGATTTTTTTGTCAGAACCAGCTGTTACTGTATCTAATTTAGATAGTAACCCCATGTCCATTCTTACCAAATTTGTAGATATTTTTCCAACTCAAAATGCGTTCCCAGCTGCTTCCCCCCCCCCCCCAAAAAAAGGCTTATTTGCTGTGACAAATAAACTGTTGGAAAGAGTTGATTAAATAGTTATTGATGGAAAGTGCTTGAAAGCCGGAAGTAATGTGCGAAGAGTCCTGTCGCTTCTCCAATTTTACTCAAAAGCCAACAAAGTTCCATTGCATGGATTTATGTATAATACTTTCTTAAGACGCAATTTCTTTAGGTCATCAGCATAATATAATTTCTTTGGTCCACTTGAAATATAATGGGCACTTTTACAAAATGAATGAGTTGATGGATTTGATGATCAAAATACCAGTGAACACCTGGAAGGTTTATTTTTAAACATTCATTAAAAAAATAAAATTAGGACAAGAAACATGGTGTGTATCCAGTGGTGAGTTTCAAATAATTTAATAACCGGTTCTCTGCCCTAATGACCAGCTGAACCAGCTGTTCTCTGAACTGCTTAGAAAGTTAACAACCGCTTCTAGCAAATAGGCGCAAACTGGTTGAATCCCACCTCTGTGTGTATCATAGAATATACTGGCAGGAACATTAATTATCTCTGTCTTCTCTGTTGGTGATCCAAATGATAGAAGATAGGAACATATAATGCTGAAAGCATGCTATTCGGTTAATTGAACATCTCCTAGATATAATATAATTTTGGATCTGGATACTCTGCAGAAACTATTGTTTAATATGAGTTTATACTTAATCTAGAACAGGGGTATCAAATTCAGAGTGCTTAGATCTGGCCCATGGGGCCACCCTGGAAATAGCAAAGGACCGGCCCACGGTGTCTCGGCCACCGGAAACGGAGTGCAGGTGGGGCACACATGGGCTCTGTTTTTGCTGGGAGAGGGCTAGAAAAACAAACTAAAAACAAAAGGAGAAATTTTCCCCTTTTGCATTTAAGCATACAAGAATGAACAGGAAAGGAGAAAGGGAAAGAGGAAAGAAAAAGAAGGAAAGATGGGAAGAGAGCAAAGAAGGAAAAATAAGGAAAGAGGGAAAGGAAGAAGAAAGAATGAAGAGGGAAGGGAGGAAGGGATGGAAGGAGGGAGGGAGGGAAGGAAGGGACTATAATGAGAGTGAGGAAAGGTCTGAGAAAAATCCTGCCTTAGCACTTGGCCACCACAGGTGCCCCTGACACAAGTGATGTCAAGCTGGCCATGCCTACTCTGACCATGCCCATCCCAGCCATGCTTACTCCACCTCCCCCCCCCCCAGGTCAAACACAACCCTGATGCAGTCCTCAATGAAATCGAATTTGACCCTCCTGATGTAGAAATTTCTGAGAGCTTGATTTATCTCTTTTTTTTTTCTCTTCCCCCCCCCCCCCAGGTTATCCAGGGCCTAATAATTGGGAGATTAACCAGTCGCTATACTGAGCAGTCTTTGCTTATGCTGAGTGTTATTGTTTTATGTGGTGTTGGCGTTGCTATGGTAAGATTCAACACAATTTTGTACGGGTTACAAAATGCTAGAATAATGGGAAGTAAACAAAAATACATCTGTAAATCCATCCATATGGACAGCGATAATCAATGAAATAGTGAAAATATACACTGTTTTCCAAAAGTTCAAATGCTATCTGGCCGAAATGGCTCATCACTTGGGATAAAATTAAAGGGCCCCTTTCATCAGGCTAACCTAGGACCAAGATTTTCTATTACATGAGTTCTTAAATTTTAACAGTAACACCAGTACTGATCACAACATGATATTAAAATGTGAGCAAGTCTTTGACTTACAACAGTTTGTTTAGTGACCATTCAAAGTTACAATGGCACTGAAAAAACACGAATATTGCAACATCTCTATGGTCACATGATCAAAATTAAAATGTTTGTCAACTGACTCATATTTACAACGGTTGCAGTGTCCCAGGGTCATTTGTTCACCTTTTATGACCTTCCTTCAAGCATAGTCAATGGGGAAGCCAGATTCCCTCAACAACTGTGTTACTAACTTAATAATTGCAATGGTTCACTTAACAACTGTGGCAAGGATGGTCGTCAAATGGGGCAAAACTCAGTTAACAAATGTCTCACTCAGCAACATAAATGTTGGGCTCAATTGTGGTCATAAGTGGAGATCCACCTGTACTTTGAGACCACACACAACCACATATACACCCAGCATCTAATTTTTGATGCATCTAGGAGAAAAGATTTATGCTGGGAAATGATTTGATTTGATTGATTTGATTTATTAAATTTATATACCGCACCCTCTCCCAAGGGACTCGGGGCGGTTCACAGCAAGTAAAATACACAAGA
>JAEANM010022068.1:0-11691 GCA_017656035.1 Myanophis thanlyinensis
AATAAATTAAATTAAATTAATAAATATAATTAAATAAGAGCATTAATCATGTGTACAATAAAAGTAAATGATTACTACTAAAGTTTTAGGTATTGGAAAGATACAGTTAATAAAGGGACTAAATAAAAGCACTTAAATAACTTAGTAATCTGCATGCCTTGACTTGAGTTGAACTGATTTGGCTAATTTAGTGCTTAATAAGTACTCCAACTGCAGAGGTTGTAAGTAATTTGGTTTGGAAAAGTTACTTGTAAACATGTTCTGATAGTTGATAGAAGTAAATTCTATGGAATTCGATTAACTAGAGCATTCCAACTATTTGCCTCAGCAAGGTCCTGTCTTAAACATGTTATTTCTTAAGCATTGTTTGAATGTGATTTGTTGAAGAATTTCATTAATGCAGATTAGTCCCTATATTAAGCCATGGTTAATTGAAGTCTCTGAGCTTGGTTAAATACCTTCTGAAAAGTGGATTAGTTGCTTTAATTTTATGTTCCTTCATAGAAAAAAAAAGGCTGAGTAATTATTTTTTCTGTTAGACAAGAAAGGGAAAAATGACTGCTTTTATGTATTAACTGAAGCATTTTCTAGATTAGAGTGTCTAATATAGATTTTCTTTCCAAGTTAGAAATGTACTAGTGGCCTAGTAATATAAAGATGATAAATTGGATCACAACAGGCCCCATCTTGATCTACATCTGTTCTGACATATGGGAGCAAACAACATGTCTATCAGCTATATATCTGCAGGTGGGAATTGCATTGGAAGAATTTTGCTGTGCTGAATATCATAGTCTTATCTATGTGTGTTGACTTTGCATGCAAGTCATTTCTGTTTTCCAAATCGGCTATGGTTCCTTACTTAATGCAGTCATGACAATGGGATCTGAACGCACAGAGGCAGCCCTTAAAGTGTGAGTCAAAATCTAGCTGTCATTCTCAGAGGTATGTTCTTGGGTGGTCATTTAACATTTTTCAAGCTGGCCAAATAAAATTTCTAAATTGAGAAGCGTCCTAGTTCTGGCAAGATTTAATCCCTCCCAACAGCTGTTCTCAAGAGAAAACTACTGGACATTTCATTTGAACAAAATATTGGCCTTGTGGTGAAGGAATCCATGAAACATTAATCCATATTATTTTATATTGCTCTTATTACAAGGATACCTGGTTGCAGTTAAAAGTATCTCATATATTCAGAATTCAAGACCAGCCAGATAAATTTTATTTTCAGTTGCTATTATCTAATCAATGAGATCTTATTTTCTTAATACGGCTAAGCTTTGTTTTACTATTTAAATTCAATCCTTTATTGACAATGCACAACATGTGTGCAGCGAAATTTGCAAATTATATAACACTAGTTTTATAATGATAAACCCAATGGTTTATCATTCTATGGTTTTTATTGTTTTATTTCTGTCTTTTTGAATGGGTCTATGACTTTAATATGTCTTCTCTCCCAGTTTCATTTTTTCCTTCGGTGTATATTCAGCAAAGACGATGAACCATAGATATCCAACAACTACATAAATATGCTGAATTAGTTTTAGCTAAAGAGACCTTATTAACATAGGATATTCTAATATTAATACAAATCACACTAATACTCTAATTGATGGTGTCATAAAAATACTGAAATCTCCATATTTAAACTCAATTTAAGTTAAATTTAACTTAAAATTTAATTTAATTTAATTTAAAGTCAATGATTTGACATTAAGGAAGATTAAAAAAAACAAATAACAAACAACAATAAGACCTAATTTGTGTCAGGGGATTTATTATATGGCAGTGGTCTCCCACATTTCCAGCTTGGTGGACCAGTGGCGGTGGCAGGAAGAGAGGGGATGGCTTCGTGCAGGCACCGCTTCCACAAATGCTGCTTTATGCGCATGTGCTCACCTACTGCTTATGTTCCCAATGAGTTGCAGGTTGATGTTATATGGGACACTCTTGGGTCAATGACTTTCATTGAAGAGTGTTTCTAGCAACTGTTCCAAACAGAGTTACTCTTGACACTGGACCAGAATATGCAGCCATTCCAGCATTATGCAGTGATAAAATATTAGATTTATTGAAATAACTATGTCTTTTTCCAGAACTGCATGATTGCTCTGTAAAACACATGCGTATGTTTCTGCTTTCAAAGGATTTGCACAGCCAAACAGCTGTATGCACTCCCCAAACCCAAAATACCTGGGAAAAACAGTTGTAATGGTAAGTTTCTATTTCCATTTATGAAGTATTTTGTTTTATTGTTAATACCTGAGACAGAGCAAGCACAGGAAGAATCAAAGTCAGTGCAAAAATGGACAGTTGAGTGGCATTACATAATGTATTCTCACATCATTGCTGTATAGCTGTGTTTTTAAAAATTATACCAGAGGCAGAGCAACCGTTGTGTTGCTATTTTTATTTATTTTTCTGTCTTTATTTTCTTTAGTCTTTGAAGGTTTTAATTTCTGAGGAGGAAAAAATAGATTAAAATAACATAGCACTATCAATTTTTAAAAAAGCTTTAACTGTTAAAATGTTCTAATGCTACCCAGTCCTAGGATAAGATTCTTGTCTTATGAAAGGGATCTACAATTGGGGAATTATTTTATAAGTAAACCTAAAAGCATACATTTTTCTCCCCACTGCACCACTCAATCTGTCATACTCTCAGACTGGTAATTCAAAAATTGGTAACTCTGATATCAGAGAACGCCAGAAGCGGGAATGAGGAGATTGAATGAAATAGATCAAAAGAGGTATTTTGACTTTGGATCTATGGCCTATAGGTATAAACAGAATTGTTAAGTTGGGTGATAAGGTAGAAGGCGATAACATGGCTAGAACTTGATTTATTGACAGTAATTCATAAAACACAATATAACACTGGCATCTTTCTTCTGACAGCTCTTCCCTTTTATAATAGAGCAGTGTTCGGCAAACTGCAGCGCGCAAGCCACACGCGGCTCTTTGGCCCCTTGAGTGTGGCTCTTCCACAAATACCAAGCAAAGAAATGCTTGGGAGAAGCCAGGGCATCTGGTCGGGGGGGGGGGAAAGCTCCGTGGCGCAGGGCTCTTTCCAAACCTCCACTTAAAATGCAGCTTTTTTAGGCAGCACTGATCACTGATCATAACAGCAAAAGAATAGGCATTAAGCACCAGATCTATAGAAGCAGGGATTTACCACACTAGAACCCAAGGGATAGATCACTGTCTCTCAGCTGAAAGATGCATGGACTCCCAGAATTAGTAAATTGTAAGGAATTTAATTATCAATAATATCATTCTTATGATACCAAGTTTTATTCAACATACCTATAGTTTAACTAAGACTTAAAACTTTAAGTAAAGTTTATTAAGTTAATTTTAGGGAACATTGTGAAGTGAAAGAAGATGTAGTGTCGAGGATTGAGAAAGATATGTTGAGATGGTTTGGACATATAGAGACGATGAATGAAAGGAGACGAAACAAGTATACAAGACGAGTGTGGATGGGAGAGTTGGAAGGGGTCAACGTCAGTGAACGTATCTCAATCAGATTGAGGACGTTTTTAGCAAAGCCCAGCTTAGGAGTACCCTAATTAAGTTAATAACAACGTACCTACCTATATAGTTTAAGTTTAAAAAATGTGGCTCTCAAAAGAAATTTCAATCGTTGTACTGTTGATATTTGGCTCTGTTGACTGAGTTTGCTGACCACTGTACTAGAGCTGTCAGATGACTCAGCCGATCATAAAGCTGCATTTTCCTTCTCAATGGGCACTTCCTGGCCCACACACTTTCTTTAGTCTCTTCCTGGCAATTATAGTATTCAACAAGAACCATCCTTAATACTTGTGTGATTTTTTTTTTGCATGGTCTCACATCCAGTAGCAATTTTGAAGGCACATTTAAACATTGATTGAATTCACACGAAGAAGGAACATGTATCCATCTCACTTGCAGTTTGCTTAGCTGTTTTGCTGACTTTTTCCTTTTTCTTTTCCTTTGATTTTTTTTAAAAATCAGATGAATGCTATGTGATCATATGTCTGCTTTACAATTCTTTTTGCACTAAGGGATATCTCTATGTAATATACTGTATATAATTCTTGCAAACTTGAAGAATCATTGAATAATTAATTATATACTGGTAACAAGTTTCTGTTCTGTCCAAGTAAGTACTGTCTGCTCATATAGTTCAATGCTGTAATCCATGAAAACATTACTCTGTGAAATAAATCAATAAACCACATGCAATTAATCTTTAATTCAACTGGAGAGGGAACCCTTTCACAGAAACAACTCAAATCATTCTTGTAACAAATAACCTATTCATTTTGAAAGAGCCCTCCAGGTTTCTGTATTTATGTGTTACATAACATAAGCACCTTGTGCAATACCGAAAAGTACTGTTTTGCAATAGTATTTCCCCTTGAGAATAAGATACTGGGATTTTGTTTTTACAGCTCTTGGTGCCTGGCGTCATAAGGGAAAAATGACTATATTGGCTGATAATTCAGTATAAATAAAGAAAAACTGATATAGTTTCAAGAAAAGTAAAAATAATTCAGAATGTTAACATGTAAATGAAAGGAATGGAAAGGTTGCTAAAATAAAATTTGTTTTAATCTAACAGTAGCAATTCTAAACCTTATTAAAGTTATGAAAATTTGAGTAAGATATGGCCACAAACTAATGATTTCAAGTTATTGTTAGATCTGAGAAGAATACAAAGTTCCAAGGTAATGCAATACAACAAATAACCAAAGTCATAAACAACTAGATTGTTCATTTGTTTAAAAAATGTACATAGCTGTCCATCTAATGTAGGATGACCCTTGATGGCTTACAAACAGTAAATAAGGAAGTAAATCCATAAAAATCAGCTACTAGAAACAGGTGGCAGGAACTTTACCCCTTTAAAGTTAGTTAAAAAATCAAAGGTATTATAGCATTCTTTCCATAACAACTCTTGTATAAACATGTCCAGAGATTCCCACATTAAAATATATTAATGCATTGTTCTTGAAGGGCAATAAAATAAAATCTGTTTTGTAAGTCAGTAATCATTCCGGTTTAACTCCGAGTTCCCATATTTTTTCTTCAACCTTGTCTTGAACCTTGTGCAGCTATATGTCATTCTTCCCTACCCCCTCTGTATGAGCTTCCAATTTGTTGCATTGTACAAAAAGGAATGAGGATGTTAGTGGAAAGCGGTGCAAAGGATATTCAGTTTTAAATCTGAATTGCAAAGCAATTCAGGAGTAGTGGACAGGGAAACTGGAGTGAGGTGGACCTTATGATGCTTTGTACAAGCATAATAATTTCCTATTTTTACTGAACCATTTAGAAACACCAAAGTGTTTCAGTTAAAGCTTGCTTTCAGCAGTTAACATGTCATGCATTGGACAATTTTAGTAATTTACTCAAATTAACTTGTCTTCATTCACTATTACAGCTATTTGATTTTCCTACATATTATAAAACATCTATTATGCCTGCTATTAATCTTAACCCATGCACCTAAAGAAGAAGAAAAAATTACACAGTTGCTTTCCAACATCACCTCAACAGATGACATTTACATTAACAAGATTTATAATCTGTAAATGACTGCAGGAAATGTTTTATTAAAAAAATACCAGGCATATGAAAATTAAAAATGTTTTTTTTTTTCCTGTAGAACTACCGTATATCATATCATGGCTGTGTATTTTACAATGTTAATAATTTATGATCTTGAGTTAGGTTGGGCGATTTTCTGAGAATATCTAATTGTTTAGGATGGTTAAAAGGGCAGGAGTTAATTTAAAATGGGAAATGGACAGTGAAATGGTAAATGAAATTCAGTGTAAGTATAAAATTACCCATAAGAACAATTTTTTTCCGTTTTTACTTATGCAGTGGCATAGTTAAAGATGGTAAAAATTTATGGGTAAACAAATATATTACTTGGAGTGAATATTTAAATGAAAATGTCAACCACTTGTGTGCTTATTATGAAAGATAATATTACTGCCTGTATACAAAATCCTGGAGAAGGTCTATATATATGATTGTTTAAGAGCCAATACCAATTTGATAGCATATAATCAATCTTTATACAAATGTATGGAATACAATATACTAAAATATAGTTTGTGGTTAGTTAGTGGAGTGGTCTGGCTTCAGGCCATTTGCTTCTGGCTCTGAAAATTTTTCCGTTCAGGTAGCTACAAGTCAATAATAGCAGCTGCAGCACCCAATGGTTGAACATACTGGGAACATTATGCTTGATTTTTTTTCCGCTTGGATCAATGGGAAGTTCAATGGTAGAAAACTTAAATATTTTTGCCTTTGACTTAGCATTGACCTGACTACTTAAATGAACAAGTTAATGTAGTTTTCATAGTAATGCTTTTCAGAAGTGATTATTTTCAGGTTTTAAGACATTGGCATTCTTCTGAGGACTAATAGAGAATGACTGGCCCTATATCACCAGCTGGTTTCATTTTCTCCTAGCTTCTGGCAAATAATTATAACCCCTAAACCAAGTTGGACCTGAAATGTAAATTAGCAGAATAAGAAAATAAGTATATGAATTTCAGTAGTATCCTTTTTAATGTATGATAACAAAAATAAAATCTGAATAGTACCTATCTTGGATATTGTTAGTATACCACTTAAAAGAATGTGGGCAACTTTACACTGGATATAAGGTAACTTCTAGATTAGAGATTTTAATTTGCAAACCATTTTAGTTTGCTTGACTAAAACATTGGTTATGTTTATGTTATACTGGCCAAAATTGGCTACCACTTTCCTTAACAAGAATATTGCATATAGTCTAGATACTTACACAGTTGGTACCTTAATCAATAACCTCTTTTTCATTAAATGTGAAAACCTTGATTCAACAAACCCAGAATGAATGACAGATCTCTCACTCTCTTTCCATCTGTCCGCTTGTGTATGTGCGTGCACGCACATGCATATGGCATCTGTCTGTCCATCCACCCATTCATCTAATTATGACTATAAGTGCAGAGAGTTTGTGAAGTAAGAGGATAAATGAATTAAAGTATAACACAAAAGTAATAAAAACAAATGTGATGTAGTAGAAGTATGTCAAAAAGAATGTTCTGGTAAGATCTAGGCTGATGTGGATATGTATGAAAGTAGATAAAATATAAAAATAGGTTGGTGGCAACTCCATGTTATGAGCCACTGAAGGAACCAGATATGAGTTTTAGGAATACTTCTGTAGCATTCTGGAAGAATTCAATCTAAGGGAAAAGTGAATGAATGAGAAAAAGACAAATTAATGTAGAACCATTTGGCATCAGACTAAAGTAACTTATTTGGTAAGTATCTGCTTTTAGAAAAAGTGTGCTTACATGATTTAAACATAAATCTATTAATACATCTGCATGTCAGAGGAATAAATGTACATCTAAAAGCACAACTGATTAGATTCTTTATGCTGAAACATTGAGATAATTAGTGAAGTCTTCTAAAGTGGGAAGACCATTATTTGGTAGTATCAAGACTGGATTAGGAAAAAGTACATGGAAGAGAAAGATATGAACATATGAGAGTAGAATTGTTGAAGAGAAAATATAAATTCAATATGAAAAAATAATAGAACTTAAATTGCACTCTCAATGGAATAGTAGAAAGAGAACATAAGGTAAGAAGATACAACAGCTGCTTGGAACAACATGAAAAGAATAGTACCATAGAACTTTATGGAGTCCTGCTAAATACAGGAAAAACAGAATAAGGTAGAGTTTGATTTCTGGAATCTATCCTCCCCCTTAATAAGACCCCTAGTTTATGTGACTGGAAAAGAAGGAGGAAGAGGACTTAGAATACAGGTGTTACCAACATCCTGAGCCTCTATCATACTTTTCTGGAACTTGATCTTACTTTTGCTGGCTTCTTCTGCCCATGCCAGATATGGCCCTATTCTGTTCAGTTTTTTGGAAAATTATCTTGCTGATGGACAGAGAGAGTCAGGAACCCCTTTACATAATTTCTTTCCAATATACTGTTGAGTTAGAAAGAATAAAAAGGATGATTAGCTTCCTGATGAAAGAAGTCAGTAGATGAGAAAAAATAATGTAAGAAAACAATTGCTGAGAAAATGTTGGTTGAGAAAGATATTGTCCAATGTGTATTTAGAGAAAGAGACTTGAAAAGTATATAGACAAAGGAACAGTGCAAAGCTAAGACTAAAAAAGAGAGAGAAAATTCAGAAAGATATTGATGGAAATAAAATGAGTTTTAGAAGAGTTGGAAGAGAACAAACCAAATATCCTCCTGCAGAGTAAATATAATTAAAAACAAAGCAATGACATGTTTTCTAATGTAACTGCAGTGAAGGAATGGTAGAAGTATTTTTGAGATTTATGAGAGAATGATAGTGGTATTAGAACTGAAGCAAACATTACATATTTTAGTCTCTAAAAAAAACTGATGATAAGGAAATATTGCAAGAATGTTGGAAATGGTAAGATCACAAAAATAGATTTGGGAATTAGAAGAATGTTGAAATATGGATGTGATTTGCTTATTGAAAGCTGTGCAACATGCTTGATGAGTATTGTATGGTGCATCTATGCCTGATGATTTGGAAAATGGAGGTGTAGATTCACAAACAAAAGAGGATTAAATTAAGTGTGGCTGGGAAGATATCTGGTAGAATTATGTTGACAATGAAGATGATTTCAAAAATACAATATGGTTTATGATGATCAAAGGATGCAGAACAGATGTGTGTAAGGAAGAAATTTTAAGACTTTACATATCTGTGGGGAATAGCAATAGCATTCTTGTTATGGCTGCAATTATCTTATTTTCTATTTTCCCTGTTAATCTAGGAATTTAACTCTTCTTAAAGAGAAAAAGCCACAACAGCAATGGCTTCAATACCCAGGAGCTAAACCACAAGAGGACAATTATTATGCAGTCACATTACAGACTAATAAATAAGAGAGATGGATATTCTAGAGGAATTGTTGTCTTCAATACAAAAAGAAAGTCAAATGCTCAATAGCCCTATGGACACTGGAGTAAATGTTCACTTGAACTCACTCTTCTCAGATATCAACTAATAAATAAAATATAATATCTGGCTGAACTTGTGTAAGCTGGGAAACTAAACAGTGTCAGACTAGATAGTACTTAGATGAAAAGATATAAGACAAACCCAGGATAGCAGACCTAACAGAACTGAAGGAAAAAAAATCCTAGAAGAAATCAAAGGCAAACATTTCTATACTTCCTGACAATAAAATTACATACTAAAATTACTGGTAATAAAAGGAACTTAGCCATTTTTTACATGGATAGCAACATCACAGGCATGTCCCAAAGGTGTAGAGTCTGTGATGAAATGACATGAAGCTGCTTTCATTAATTTGAACCTTCACTTACAGAAAGAAAATGACCCTGTAGCAACTAGGTGTCAATTTCAATATAAGAAAGTCTTAGTTCTATAATAGATGAAATCATAAGAAAAAAGGCGAGTTTGCCAGTTTAGTTCAGAAGAAAAATACAAAAATATCTCAGTAAACACAGGAGAGAAATCTATACAACCAGGTTTTAAATTCCTTAATGAGTCGATAAGAATTCATACACATATAACTCTGTTGATTAATTGAGAATAGCAGAGTAATAAATTGAGATGTAGGCTTTAATTTCCCTCTTGCGTATTCTTTTGAAAAAAACACAGACTACAACACGTACTTTCTGAATGTTCTTGTGTGAATATTTTAATTGTATACTTTAATTGTATATTGTTTGAACACTTTATTATGTGAATTACAAAGTCTTGTAAGAATAGTAGCCTGTAAATGTAGTAAATAAATAAACCATTATACAAATCATTCTGATTCAATCATTTTATTCAATCAATAATAATTTTGATCTAATCTAGTACTACTAAGAATGGGGAGTACTTTATGCAAGGCATACATATCCAATGTTGGATACATATGACTTTCAACCCTTTCTGCATCAATGTGAAAGAACAATAGCACTCTAATAAGAATTATGTTGTGCAAGCACATTTAAATTCAAGTGTTCCGTCTATTTTTTATTTTCTCCCAAATTTACCCAAATGATTTCTCCAACTATTAAGGCTGGCTAGAGGAAGGATAAGGGAAGAGAATCTTTCCACTGGCACCTTCCATCAATGACCAACTACAATTGGATATAGTCTTATAGTCTTTTTCTTATGATTTAAAATACAGTAAATGTAGAGCAGAGGAGTGGCTGTTGCTGATGGTCTTTTCCTCTAATCTACATCCTTCCAATGGAAGATTTGAACAGAGATTTTATGTTTCAGCAACTGTACAAATACCTATTATTTTGCGTGCCTATAAATCTTGCAAAAGGCAAAATCCCCACCAGAAGCTTATTGGTACCTGTTAAAATTGGAATGTTTGTAGGGAACTGTGAGGAGATTCAGAGAAATCATGAAAACAGGTAAAATCCTGTTTTACTTTCCATACATTACATTTCATAGGCTTTGAATATATGATTTGTAACATGTAAAAAAAGTTTTATCATGTTAAGTTTCCAGTATTATTGAAATCATTAAGCAAAGATAAAGCAAAACATAAATGGAAAACATGAGATAAGCTGCAATGATTCTTATGATATAAAGAAGAAAAGTTGATGGACCTAAATATTTAAATATGAGAGTTGTGAGTTAATTATTCATCCATCAGCTGAATAAATATGATGGTTTGCCAAGATCAAAGCAAGTGAAGGTAGTCTTGTTTTTGTTGTAAATTTCCACTATTTAATCTAAAAATCCACCAAATCCGATGTACAGGTAGTATTTGTCAAGATTTGTTTACAGTTTTTTTTAATAAGACACAAAAGTAAGGAAGATACCTTTTAATAACCTTAGTCAAAATTTTTGGAACTTTTTAATTATGTAAATTTCTATCTATTTTACTATTTTTTTTATATTCATACTGTATCAATTTTTAAATAAAGTACAAAAAAGAAATTCAGTGTAATGTACATTGTATCGATAAGTTTTTAATTTCGGTTCCACATAGATATCCCACTCCCACTGCACTCTACTCATTAATTAAGAAATGACATGAAAAAAAAAATCTATTCATATGCTACAATGTAACCTACATCATAGCAGCTGCTGCAATGCATACTGGATGAGGGACGTTATCCAAACTTTTCTTAAAATAAAAACACAAAGCTGAGCACAAATGCACACAAGTTGGTAGAAGAAATTGCGAGAACAGGAGAAGAAAGGAAGCTTAGGCAAGTTGTGAAAAAGAATGAGAAATTTTATAAAAAATGGTTAAATGTGATATTTATTATTTTAGGAAAAGGAGCCTATAGTTTTGTTACTTTGTGTATAAATAAAGTCACTCTGCATTTTTAAATTACTGATAGTACTTAAGATCTAAATGTTTAATAGCAGTATTAGTAACACAGACCTTCACCTATAAAGAATGAAAGGAATGTGCTTCCTAAAAACAAACATATCAAATTGAGCCTGATACTATACATGCTAGGCTTACATTATTTTAAAAACAAAAAAAGAGGACGGGGGGGCGCATCGGCGTCGGCCGGGGCGTCGTCGGCATCATTGGGGGCGGGGCTTTGACGTCGGGGGGGCGTGGCATCGTCGGCGTCATTGGGGGCGGGGTGTCGGGGGGCGGGGCATCGGCGGCGGCAGCGGGAGCATTTCGGCGG
>JAEANM010022069.1:0-11691 GCA_017656035.1 Myanophis thanlyinensis
CTACCTACCTACCTACCTACCTACCTACCTATCCCCTTTTCTGGTTGGAAATGATGATGGTAGCAGAGCAATTTAGTGGGAGGTCACCAGCTGGGAGAAGACTGGAGGAATAGCAGCAGCAGAAGGATAATATTCTGGGGAAGCCAAGGAAACTCCCGGCTTCCCGTGGTTTGGGGACAAAGCCGAGCCACATTCAAACTTTCCAGCTGCTCCAAGGGAAGTCGCGCATTTGCTGAAAAGGAAGCGAGGATGTAGTACAAGGGCAGAGACCCTGCCGGCCCCCAGGGCAAGGATGGGCATGATGCAACAGATACGGTGGGAGGAGGGGGGGAGACCTCTCCGGCGGAGTTCCGACCGAATACGCCCTTCCACACCGCCGTTCGGGATTAACCGGGCAGTTCGGCGCAGCCTTTAATCCGGCCGCTTCATTCCGCAAACCTGCAGGGGGGAAGGAGGCGAGCGAGAACTGGGTTGCAAGCGAGCCCCGCCGGCTTGCAAGTCGACGCGCTGCAACGACCAAACCCCTTCCTACGCTCGCTTCCTACTGCCCGACTAGACCGGATCGGAGGAACAATTTCGCCCGTCCTTGCGCCGAGCGAGGGATCGCTGCACAACGCCGAGCCTGCCCAAGGCAGCCCATCTGCATCCACGAGCAAACCAGAAAGAGGGGAGTGGTGGGGGGGGGAAGGCGGCAGCAAGACTCACCGAGCGACCAAGCCGTTGCGGCCCCCTGCTTCTTGCCCGCCTCTGCCTGGAAACTCCCGAGAAACTGCCAATCCTCCGGCTCAGCTCCCTCTTGTCTTCCCACCCTTCCACTCCGGCTTTTCTTTCAAGTGGTACAGACCAGGATGTCCGTGGAGGGTTTTTTTTTTTTTCTTCCCCTTCAGCTCACGCGCCCCCTTCGGTGGCTGGCGGGAATCGCAGCGCCTCGGCTGCTGCTTCTCCCGGTTACGCACGAAAGTTCGCGTCCCTCAGAGAGCTCACGTGAAGTCGACCGCGTCAGAGCTCGCCCTCGCCGCGCTCACGCCTCTTCGCTCCGGCTCCCGTCACGGCACGCGCCTCCTGAGATGAGGTCAGAGGCGGCTCCCTGCCTACCCAAAGCCACATGCATCCAAGCGGAAAAGTAGTCGAGCCCTAATAAAGGAAGAGTAACAATCCGGCCTTGGCTAGTTCTGACTAGTAATGTAGGGCTTTAGCCAATAGATACATACACAAACACAAACACACACACACAGGGAGGTACTGAAAAAAAAGCATACAGTTCCATGCAAGGACCACGTGAGAGAAGTCCCTTTGCAATTGATGGAATTGCAGAAGAGAAAATATACACATGATAAATTGGATAGAATTCTTTCTTTATTGGCCAGGTGTGATTGGACACATAAGGAATTTGACACATAAGGAATTTGTCTTTGGTGCCTATGCTCTCAGTGTACATTCTATTCTTGCACTTGTTAATCTAGGATTTATCTATCTATCTATCTATCTATCTATCTATCCAAAGCTTCACTTTCCATAGCAGTCATTTGCCTCTCATTGTTTTTAATTGTAACTCCATTTACTTCACTTGCATTTTTAAAAATACCAGTAAATCCTGTCTACATTTTCTTAGCCGCTTTGAATCTCAACCCATTCCTTGCTCTGTTCTTTCCAGATATCTTTTTCTCAATAAGTGTGTTATATCTTTCCCTCAACTTTCCTTCATTTGTTGTGGCTCTCATTTCTCCTATGCAGTCATCCACATTCTCTTTCAGCAATTTATTCCACCAAGGTTATCATTCTTTCCAATGGTGTCATTAGATGTACTTACATATTTTTGTTCACTTCGTTCCAGGAAACTTCCGTATATTCATTATGGGTTTGTTTTTCATTTCGCTAAAAGATAGATCTGTCTTCTAAAACTCTTTAATGCAGGACGCATATTTATCTTTGTAAAATCATTGTACTTTTTATTCTAGTTCCTTTATTCTAGTCCAGGGGTCGGGAACCTTGGCTCTTTCATGACTCATGGACCATGAACTCCCAGAATGGCTGGCTCAGGAATTCTGGGAGTTGAAGTCCATGAGTCATAAAAGAGTCAAGGTTCCCGATCCCTGTTCTAGTCCCTCAATAATTACACCTGATAGTGTCAAAAGTATGTCCCATGTTCAGAATTTCTCATCACTCTGGTATCCTTAGTTCATTCTCTTAGTCTTTTATCATAAACTATCAGATCATTTATAGTTTTAGATTCACTTCCTGACTACGTGAAGTTAATTATGCTTAATCTAGAAATGAATTAAGTTTTTCTGAGCAGATATTCACACCAAATAATATTCCTGGATCTATGAATGATCCAACCTTTTCTTCATATTCTCATGTATCTATTCTTATATAGCTAGGTCCACGTTCTTGATTGGATTCACTCAGAATGTTGCACGATTTTCCCCAAAACTCATCCCTGGTTCTTCCAGTATCATTATTTACTGGAGTATAACATGCAACTGTAAGGCACCAAGTTTAAAAATACTAATTCACTGCTGATGAAGCTTGCATTCAAAGAGACTGGTGTTTGTACCACAACAGCTGTTACCAATTTATAAAAATCCTTTCCTCCACACCCACAACACTCTAGGTCAGGGGTCAGGAACCTTGGCTCTTTCATGACTCATGGACTTCAACTCCCAGAATTCCTGAGCCAGCAGAGTTGAAGTCCATGAGTCATGAAAGAGCCAAGGTTCCCAACCCCTCCTCTAGGTGCTAACTTGTCATGTTTTCTAACGTATATTTTAGAATAAAACCAACATTATTGCATAATTAAACCAACATGTTCTTTACATGTATTAATCAACTACATTCCAGAAGTCGGGACCAACTTCATTAAAATATATCACTTCCTTTTCCCTCCTTTGTTTCACAAACACACAACATATCTATTTTTCTTTTATTTAATTATGCTCTTTTATCATTTCCTATCGCTATGTTTCACATCACAATTTTCCTCACCAGACCTTAGATAAGCCTCCACCATCAATCACGTGTTTCAAATGATAGTTTTTAATAAGATATAAAGGATGTTGACTAAATTATTAGCCTTAACTGTACTTCTGTCACAAGCAGCCATTCTTGCTAATAGTAGGTTTTGCACATTCTGGCCAATATTCTACTAGTATAAACAAAACCCAATTTTATTTCAAGCTTTCTAATGATGTTCTATGCAAACCATAATACCTAATCTAGAAATGTTCTGAAAGTCAATATATTGAGGGGTCCTTGGTGTTCTCTGAGCTTGGTTATTTTCTTGCAGATGTTTTCTTGCAACGTTTCATTCATAACTAGGTAACATCACTGCTGTAATGAAACATCTGCAAGAAAACAAGCAAGTTCAGAGAGCACCAAGGACCCCTCATTTCAACCCTGAACTACAAATATTCTTTATTAGTCAACAAATTGTTCCCCACATTCTATCACATATGCATTGTAATAACACACAAAATAAACTGTGTGCAAATATTAATAAAGGAACAGAAGCAGGATAAAGTAGGCTTAATTGAAACTTAGAAGATTTTAAGGGATCTTCCGGAGATAGTATGTGCTTAGATTGATTTAGACTTCTTATTGCTCAAGGCATTCCAGAGTTGGAAAATATCCTTACCTCTTCCTGTTTGGATGACAGCCTTTATCAACCAGCAACCTGTTTTGGAATTTTTCTGCATGGGTAGGATGAATATCCATTAACAATATGCAAATACAAAATTAGGCTGCTGTTCTTTATACATTTGGCAACACCAGATTCAAGGTGAAGCTCAAACGGTTAAAAGTCAGAAATCCTAAAGTTACATATGCTATTTACCATCTCCCAAATGTAAACTTTGGGTGATAAAACACTAATTATTCAGACTGGCTCCTCAAAAACATTAGGATTTCTGAACGTTTCCAAAATTCACTGTATTCCAATTGCATTGTGCTTCAACAACCTTCACTGTAATGGTGGTGCAGACTATGATTAGGGAATTGGAAGACAATAGAGTCTAGAGAAACAGTTGTGGGAAAGCACAAAAGACCAGGCCCATTTGCAAAGGTCAGATTAAACTGATCTATTGCTTGGGAAAGCTGATTTATTACCCTTGGGAAAAGTTTCCAACCCAATCCCTATGCTAATATACCAGGACTCTGACAATGTCCACCTCCCTTTCCTCTCCCTTTTTACTAACATACCTGTATCTATCACATATAATAATTATTTAAAAGAGATTATCATAACCTATGAAAACAAAAATATAAAAACATGGAGCATTGTACTTCAGTGAACAACTTGAAGCAGTACTAAAATGTCTGTTATGCTACTTTGATTGCAGCTGATCAAGAAGCATCAAACGGGAAAAAAATGAACTCAAGCCTCAGGGGTATCCAACGTTGGCCAACTTGAAGACTTGTGGACTTCAACTCCCAGAATGCCAGCTGGCTGAGGAATTCTGGAAGCTGAAGTCCACAAATCTTCAAGTTGTCAAGGCTGGAGGCCCCTGTTGTAGATAGTAGCAGCCTTTGCATTTTAGATACCTTCTCCATGCTGTTTTAAGCAGCTTTTAATCCTGCAGGCAGCAAAGATTCACTTCTTTTGGTTTAAAAAAAAAAGAGAAAAGCCTCATATTCAGCCAACATTTACTGTTACCAACGTTTCCACTTCAAAGTAGAAAGAGCACAAACTGAAATCATGTCATACAAAAAAATGTGACAAGAAGATAAAACTGGAAAAAATATCTAGCAATTGTGCCTAAGTTTTTTCCCAGCACAGATATGTACCAACATGCGCTTCTCCCAAAGCATTTCATTAGTGGTCATTATTGAAGAACTTGATCAAATCAATATATTAATGGGTAAAAAGGTGGGGGAAGCACAGTGGATTCATTTGTATTTTTTGGGTAATGCCTTAATGCTAAGTATGCTTTTCCATAGGATAGCCTTCCCCATCCTTGTGTCCTTTAGATCTGCTAGGGCTGCAGGTCCTAGAATTCTCTAGCTAACTGATCTCTGAGTTGAAGATCTAATACACGTCAAAAGCTTCCAGAACCAGTATTGTGTTGATTTTTATCTTGCCTTTGTTGCTTTTATAAAAAGCAACAAAGACTTAATACAACAGACTCACAGCACCAGTACAATATGTATATCTGGTAGAATAATGTGTGTGTGCATGTATGTGGAAATATGTGCCTAGCTCCGGTATTTTCTGGGGATAGGGATTTGTTTATAAGTCTGGAGATGTATTCTGTGTTTCTGTGCTTGGTGTGGTTGTACCGATGGAGCCTCATTCAATTTCACCGCACACATGTTGTGCTTTAACAATAAAGGTTTGAATCCTTTGAATTCTTGATTCCTCCTCCTTTTCTCCCAACCTTGTAAGTTGGGTTGGGCTGAGAGTGAATGACTGGTTCAAAGTCACCTACATTTTAGGGGGAGGGGAGCATATTAGATATTACAATACATATTTAAAGACCTTTGTAAAAGGATTTATTATAGCATGTCCTAGGAGAGATGGAAGACACATATTCAACTGAGGTTTTCTTTACAATTTCAAAATAGAAAAAAACCTAATGTGAGTTAAGACAACCTAAACAATATTCAGGGTACCGGTATTATATTTATACTTACTGGGTTGAATGATAAATTAACATTTAGAACAGGGGTAGGGAACCTTGGCTCTTTCATGACTCATGGACTTCAATTTATAACCTTAAAATACTTTTAAACTAAACAATTCATTTCTCTTTAATTAACCCATATCTCCTTTTTTGTCTTCTTCCTGTATTAATCCGTCTGCCTTATTTATGGCATTTCTCCATCCCCAAATAACAAAACTGCAAATTTTTTGTTATTGCTTGGGCAATATCAATTTCCCTTTTCCCTGTTGAATCTGTCCTTTGAAATATTAACTAACTCTATGTAGCATACTTCAGCTGACCCTCCCATTTTTCATTCTTAATATTGTTTAAAATTTTTATTCCAGATATCCATTGTAAAGAGGAACACTGTACAACACAACAAAATCATCACAACATATTGCTAACTGTCTAGAAAGATTCATAAAATACGCATGCTGTGTGGAAATACTTCCAGGTCCATTAGGACTATAACTGGATACACAATTAAATCTCACTGACTTCACTGAGTTTTATCCATACCTGACAAAAGCTGCCTTCTATCTGCCATATTTGCACACTATCCAGTCATAATATGATTTGATTTTGACTCTGTGAGTTCTGTAAATTCAGCCATTTGTGCTTTACACAATAAATCACAATTTAGAAATAAACACTGGACATTTTCACGACATACTGCATTAAAAAAAATCTTATAGCTTGTGCATACTACCATATCCTACATCCAACCATGTAAGTTTTTAGGTTCACTATATTGTTTAGAAACCATTATGGGGGAGATAACACAATCCAGTTGTAACTCAAAACTAAGCAAATTATATTACAGCCACAGATAAGTGAGTAAACTCTTTGGATTAGGCCTTTCCATATTTTTAAACTGGATGAAACCAGGAATCCTATGTAAAGCAGCCAACAGGAAGGAAGATAGAGTGCATGGGGCTGAGAAAGAAGCATATAAGACGTGAGCACATACCTGCGGCCTGATTTTGGCTGCCAGACTGCTGTAGGAGGCTGTGGGGGCTGAAAACAGGCCGAAAACATCCCCACAGCCTGTTTTCAGGCGGCAGACTGCTGTAGGCCACGGGGACCAAAAATGGCCTATGTGCAGCACCCCTATGGTCTGTTTTGGCCAGCAGAGGCACCACAGACCAGTCCTTTGTTATTTCCAGGCCAGCCCCATGGACCACATTTAAGCACCCTGCGGACCGGATCCAGCCCACAGACCTTGAGTTTGACACCCCTGGCTTAGAGAGTCTGGTAAAGCACTATGAAGCAGTATGTACCATAAGTCTAAATGCTATTGCTATATTTATAAAATTCCTATACTGATTTTCCAAACACAGTAATATAAAAATACATAAAAGCATGAAATGAAAACTGTAACAAAATCAGAATACAGCTCCTTTAGATTATTGAAACTTTATATGCCAGCCAGCTTCTAGAAAGCCCTTTAGAAGATGTGTTGACATCAGCAGATCAATAACTCAAAACGATCAATATTAAGGTAGATACTGTCCTGAATACACATGAGAAACAATTTATAAGGTCACATATAGGGGCAGTATTTTCCAATACACATAGTCTAGTATGCGAACCAGCTTTTAAATATTACTCTCGGTAAAGTAAAATTGAATTATGATGGCCAATTTTGAAACAAGTATTTTTTTCCAACTGGAAGAAATCCATATTGTAATAGTCTATACAGCAAAATATTATTCTTCAGAATCTGCGACCTATAAATGATTTTAAACAATGTTTCTTCAAAAAGTTTCTACAGCTTCAGTTCAGTTCAGCACTAAAAAGATTAACCATTTCCAATTAATTGGATTGTTCTTGCTTTATAGCAGCTATCAAAGCACAATGTAACCTCTTACATAAAAGGTGGACTACAGTAATATAATTATGCTTATCTCTATGCCAAAATGTTCTTTATTGCATGTTGACGGACACCTTGTCCTGGCCAAAAAAATCTGGTTGACTCAAACTGAGTTCTCTTTTCTTGACAAGGAGACCTTTGGAATTGCACTGCTGCCACCTGCTGCGAGCCAGGCTGTGTATGAGCCCAGCATTCTTGTCTTAAATCTGCAGAGCCCCGTAATAGCTAAAAATCAGGAATATGCTTTTTCAGACTAACACATTTTATTAGAATTTATTTTAAAATCACTTTTGTCCTCTGAATTTCAATAGGCTAGAGGAAAATATGCAAAGGTGCAGAGGAATCCAGTATACATATTAGAGGAAGAATAAATGATACATGTTACACAAATTCAGAATATTTGCATTATTTAGAAAGAGTGAAGAATTTATTTCTTTGCACGGAATGTTTGTGATACAAAATGGAGACATTTTATGTTGAAAGCAGTTTGCAAATCACTTTGCAACCTTTGGCATGTCAGTTGGTACTGGCTGCAATCATCTTCATTTGTCAGAGGTTAACAACAGTACACACAGCTTTGACCCATTTCATTATGCCAAGTACATTATTAGCTTACATAAGAATAAACAAAATTTTACACATTACAAATAGAGCAATATGCCCTGTTTAATTTCTCCAAAACTGGAGTACCAAACAAAGATTTCCCTCATACAGGCAAGTGTAAAAATCATACAACAAAACAAGTGTGTGTGGGGGGAAGAGATTGGACAACTAAATCTATGAAGAAATTATTTTTGGCAGGGCCAGAGAAGGAATAAATAATAAAACAGATTAAAACAGAAGCATTTCATTCTTCATGTTTAAATGTAATCCCCTATCTATCCAACTACCTGATGAATACTGGAGTAATAGCTCCCTGGCAATTCCTATTGGGGAGGGGAGACAGCACTTAAGGTCTTGTTAGAACAGAGATGAAGGCCTAGCAGGACCAAGAAAAAAATCCATCTGGTTGGAGTTTATTTAATTCTTACAGGTCCACTGTAAAAATGGGCATTAAGTAAAGTACCACAGCTTTCCAAATGGGGAAAAGCTTACTTTTATCAGCATCTGCAGAAAATATCAAACAGTGTACATTATTTTTTTTAAATAACTTTAAAAAAAATAGCAGTTATAGCCAAACAGTACAGCCACCTGAACTTCCTGACAGGTTATGAGGATTAAAAAGTAGAAATACATTTACCAAAGACAACTGTTTCTGTAAAAAGGAGCATCTTGTCAGTTTGGTCAGAACTGATCTGATGGCTTACAGAAACAATGATCAAGCTACTTCCAGTTTCTAGCATAGTTTTAAAATGACCAGTTTTTTTTTTTTTAAAAGAACAATAAAAATTGTTCACTTTGTATGAGAACAGATACTAAAGGGGAATCTGAAGCTGAGAGGATCAGGGATGAAAAGAGGATGGCAAGAAACAAAAAGCAAATGTTGAAGGGTAAGAAAGGAAGGAAATATGTCAGCTGCCTTCTCATTTCTGAGAGTGGTGACACAAAAGAATTAGAAAGCTGTTTTCAACATCAAGATCAATTTACAGCAGCAGTGACAACATATATTTTTCCCTGTTAGTCTGTTGTATTTTTTTAAAATTGAACAATACTAAATTTAACTTTACATTAGCAATAAAACTCTAGCAATAACTCTAGTCAACCTAGCTAAAAGCAGTTAAAGTGACTCAAAGCAGAAACGTTTGGAGAAATATCTTTAAAAAACAACAACCCTAAACTAAAATTGTCCTAGTAGTCAGATGATTTTGACTAGTGAATCAGTAGTCAGATGATTATATTTTAGCTATCCAAGATAAATGGTTGTGGAACTACCTGGGATTATCTGCCCTGGATCTGACAGATTACTTTGTGGTTGACATAATTTGCCTTAACCACAGCCTACTGAATAAACCAAAATTACTGGAATCATATATAATACTAAACCATAAATTACAATTTACAAATAACAATGGTTAAGTGTTATACTTCATGCTAAGTCACAAACAAAAATGTGACATTAATATATTAAGTGGTGCCAGAGATGCAGTGATTTATAACACGTGGTCTTAGAATTAGTCAGAGGATATTGTGCAATCTGTTTATGGTCTATTAGTTTTTTGTTTTGATTTATTTATGTATTTATTTATTTTAAAGGAACATTTTACATTTAGAAGGATCAAAGTAGGGTTGAGAAGCATCTCTTGTAGTTTAATATTCTTCAGTGCTCTTCCTTTTTTCTTGTAAATATCTAACCGAAAATAGGTTAGGTGCAAAATAAAATGTGAAAGAATGATTCAGTCTTATGGGTACCAAAATCCAGCTTTTCTTAGTACAGATGATAACATCCAAAAAGGAAGGAACAAATGGCAGACCACTGTGTTAAATCACATCAGGACAGCCGTAATTCATCTGTGTTTCAAAAATTATGCTGTAAGATAACTTAAAATGTGACAGAGATTCCCCATCACAGTATCTGTAAAAGAACAGCTATCTACCTGGGAGAGAAAGGAGCCAAAGTTTTAGTACAGTGAATGATTCTCTTAACTCCCCCCAAATAACCAGTCCTGCAAAGTCCAAGTGCTGAAATAAAACCAAGGATCATATCAAGGGACAATTGAAAAATGGCCAATGTGCAGTTTGCGTCTAAAATATGAATTTTTCGTCATCCTTCAGACAGCCCAGCCGAGCCACTTTAAAAACTTGAGAGATTCAGAAGCTCTACCCACAAGGAACAAACAAACAACAACAAAATAAACTCTTAGGTTCCATAGGCAGCATTGTGCGCTGGTCTGCTTTATGTAGTTTAAGGTCATTTTTGCCTTAAAAAAGTAGAACTTTAGTATAAAACTTAATTGGAAATCTATCCCAAGTGAACTTGCAAGTGGCTGCTTACCAGTATCTAGTAAAAGCTACTGGTGGCACAGAAGCACCGGCTACTTGGCAGCAAATACTAGCAATACCACTTACTTATATACCGCTTCACAGTGCTTTATAGTCCTCTCTAAGTGGTTTACCGAGTCAGTCTCTTGCTCCCAACTATCTGGGCCCTCATTTTACCAACCTTGGTAGGATGGAAGGCTGAGTCAGCCTTGAGTCTGATAAGATTTGAACTGCCAAATTGCAGTCAGCCGGCAGTCAGCAGATCAGTCTAGTCACTCTAATCACTGCACTACCACGGCTCATAAAGAGAAGTGGGCAGTACCAATAATCTTGAAGAAGAAATAGCCTGGATTTGATTAGTCCTATTTTGTTGACTAATCCATAATTGTCTAGCAATTATCCTGTAACAATAGCAGAATCTTCTGTACTACTTTCCTGGTGCAGGCCCACTCTTTGAATAGACTCTGTATATTTTTGCTTTCCCAGTCCAATAATGGTGGTGATCTCATCTGCTATGTCTTGCCGGCCACTATCCTGCATGGCCTTAATCAGCTTGTCTATGCAGTCAGGCTTCTTTTCATTTTGCTGGGCCCAGGAGAAGAGCATATCTAGAATCTGAGTATGGAGATCTTCCCTAGGGGGAAAAAAACAACAGTGGGGAAAAAATAGGTTTGTATCATGCATATGAAAGTCTCCATGTCAATTTACTTACTTATTTACTTACTTACTTACTTACTTACTTACTTACTTATTGTACCTGCCACCCATCTCACTATCAAGAGATTCTGAGCAGCATAAATTGGTCACAGGTAAAAAAGCTGTAAGCATTAATTCATTCTTTTCAGCAGCAACTCAGTTTAATGTTTTCTGAATAGGAAAAACATCCTTATGAGGGCAAAGCTAGCAGAGTAACCTAAACATATGCTGAATCCAGCAGCATCCTAGGGGTAAGGAAGCCATAATACTTGGGCTCATGGGGGGGACATGTAAACCCCACAGGTTGTACTTGTATACATGAAATATTAACCTGCAAGGATTGGTTAACAACTACATGTATGCCCTCCCATGTTAACCATTTAAATCAAAATGCTGATCAGTGACACTGTGAAAGTGTCCTGGTCCTTCTGAAGACAGAATGGACTGGAAAATCTAATTAGTGATTTAGATTTTAGATTTTTTTTAGATTTATTTAAATTTATATACCGCCCCCTCTCCCTAGGGACTCGGGGCGGTTTACAGCAAATAAAAATACATGAACAA
>JAEANM010022070.1:0-11691 GCA_017656035.1 Myanophis thanlyinensis
TTGCTTGTGCTGTTACAATAAAGAGCTGTTTGTCACTCAACCGATGCCTCCAGCCTCTTGATTCCCAACCAAAACAACATGTACACACATTTCAATCAACTAAAAAGGCCAGAGATATAATTTTAATTTGTGTATTGCTTTATTTATAAATGCTAATTTGCTATTTGTTATCATTTGGTTTCCTCTTGCGTGCAATTTTTGTAGACCAAAGTACACCAAGTTCATTGCCAATGGGAATACTGTTGGTTTACCTAATCTAGTGCAAAAATGAGATTTATAGTGAGCCTATTCAGTGCAATTGTTTAGGCTTCTAATGGCTCAGTGGCTTTCAAACTCCAAATCCAAGAGAAAATTGAATATTCCACAAATAAACTGACATCTTAGAAATGGCCAGGGATAATATATAGAATTTTTTATGATTAACAGTAAGGGATGGAGAAATCCCATGTGTCATTTTATTTCTCTCCTGCCTGTGCAGCATCTCTTCTACATGATTTCTCTGGAGTCAAACTATTTAAGCACATCAGCTGGCAGTGCAGCACCCTTCATTGCACAAGCAAATGTAATATAGAAAAGGCTCAGTAGATCTGTCTCTGTCAATTACATACATTGGCTAGTCTAATGACACTGAATTTGGGATCAAGAATCAAACTTTCTACATTGTATTGGTTGCATCTTGAGCTTGGAGCCTCAATGTTCTACCTGCAATTCACAGAATACAACTTTTCTTCAGACCCAGCAGCACACTTGGATTTTATGAAGTAAGCAAGAGGTTGTATTCCAAAAAAATCCATAGGAAAAGAACAGGTGGTTTGAGTAGAACAAAATTCAGTTGTTTAATTTAAGTGTATTTTAAATTATACCAGCTTAATTCCCATCATCACAGTTAGTTGCATCCATTTAATTATTCTTCCATTCTAATATGTTGGATGGCACCTTTCGAAGAAGACTTGGAAAATACACTGGAACATTTGGAAACCTCAAGTTGTGCATCTCTGTTCCACATGCAGAGCTAGGAATTTGTTAATCTCTTTCCCAGCTGTTAATTCTTTGCTTCCATTTCAAGGAGATCACATTGTGTGTAATGAATGTAAGGACAAAATAATAGCTCTTTCTACTTTTTTGTTAGCTTCCTCTATGCTTTTCTCTCTCTCCTCCCATTGCAATTGCAACTGTAATTCTCAACTGTGTTCCTTGGCAGCAGGCTTTCCACGCATGGAAAATGGAGATGCCATCAGCGTTGGGTAGTGGTAAGACAGATAAGAATTGATTCCAATGTTTGGACCTTGGGGGAATAAGAAAGTAGAGAGAGAGGGGGAGGGAGAAGAGAGAGGGAAGGAGATAGGGAGAGAAAGAGGGGGGAGGGGGGAAGAAGGAAAGGAGAAAGGAAAAGAGAGAGAGAGGAAGGGAGAAAGAGAAAGGGAGGCAGGGAGGAAGAGAGAGGGAGGAAGAGAGAGGTGAAAGAGAAAGTGAAAGAGAGAGAACTGAACTTTACTTATGAAAATGTGTTAATTATATCAATGGAAGAGATAGGAAACTGCATTAGTGATATATATAGCTGAATTGATTTGTACTAAAACTGTTTAGCTTAAAGAAGTTATATTTATAAGGAATCACAAATATATAAGTTAAAAGTGTGGAAAATGTACTTTTCATTGTAGATGACCCTTTGCATGAGTTGTATTGGAAAAAGATAAAAATAAATAAATAAAAAAATTATTTCATTTAGAAATTCACTCAAGAACCAAATCAATCCAATACAAGCCCGTTTTGTTTTAGCCCAATTGTTGGCAGATTGATGTATTTTTAAAAGAAAAGCTGCCTGTATGTTTAATAAATGTACAGGTTGCTTATTATAAAAATGAATTAATTGAATAAAGATTATTTTTGTTAGATTGATCACCTGCTGAACAGATGATACAAGTTAAAAGCACAAACTTAATATTAAAATGAATACTAAAATAATTTAAAAAAAAGAGGTATGCATATGTAGAAGTTTAAATGCAGACAACATGAGGACTAAACCAACTTCCAACAATGTATATCTTTAGCCTGTAGAAAATAAAAGAAAGTCCTTTTGGACTTTCCAAAAAAGACAGAAATTTAATAGGTGGAAGACATTCTGAAGACAACCACTCCTGCATATCTTAACAGCAAGATAAGCTAAATTGATAGATAGTTCGGTCCTAACACATTCAAAGTTTTGAAAGTCAGCATTAATGTTTCATATTGTGCCCAGGAGTAATTTGCCACCAGAACAGATTTTTTTTTAAAAATAGATATCATATGAACTTGGTACATCACACTTTATACTAACTTGAATTTCCAGTCATTTTTCAAACATATGGCCCATGTGAAGAATGTTGCAATACTCAACAAAGGATGTAACTAAGCCATGGAAAGCCACTGATAAATTTAATGAAAGGAAAGCCAATTTAATGACTCAAATAGCTTCTAATGATTTTTTTTCCAGATGAAGCTAGTGACAATTTAAGAATAAGGAGCACTCTCAAACCTGCTATGTGACAGCCTACTGTATGCCTACCTTCTGCTTCACACAATAATCATTCAAATGTCTCTGGATAGAGATCTAAAGTTTTCAGTGCCGTTTTCCCACTAATATTAGAAGACTTCCTCTCCTTCCCTAATGCAGAGCTGAATCTTAAAATTTAATGGTCTTTGATAGACTTGTCTTTCATGAATGTATCTATTTTTCTTTCATAGCTTTCTAAGTTAGTAATAAATGCCATTATGAACTTCACTATTGTCTGTTCTAAATTTCCTAACTTTCAGCTTCACTGAATGAGCCTTGTTTTTAGAATTTTGAAAGAAGAGCAATCTTTGCTGGTTTTTAACATTTATTTTATATTCCTCAAATATGTCCCACTAATGGTCATCTCTTTTCAAAGTAAAAAAAAATCCAAACATCCTAGATAGTTCTTATAGGTTTTTTTTTTTTTTGGAGCTCATTTTCCATTTCAGTTGTCCTCTATTTTTCCCAGCTCTATCCCTAAGCTATTGTTTTGTTTTTTTGTTTTTTCAAATGTGGTAGCTTTGTCAAATTAAATCTTATTTACCATTTGGTTAACCATTCACTCTTTTCCCAAAGATCCTGTTGGTGCTTTTCACAAATACTCATTACACCAAAGGCCTGAGTCTATAAGAAGGAAATTGGTACTTAGACTCAAGTGTCAATATCCTGGTAGTCTCTGCAATCTGTAAATCAGGCAGAACCTTGGTAAGACATGATGTGAAGAATTCCCTAAGCTCATTCAGGATAGCATCTAGCATCCAGGTCAAACCATTTTAACTTATACTCCAGTCTTGCAGAGATTTGTACAGCTCTTAATTTAAAACTGCCCAGGGACTGATTGTTTATGACACAAGACTTCTTTGTTTTCAGATCCCCAGATTTATCCAGACAGAGTACCATATTCAGCTTATGTCCTGCTGCCTGTCATGGAATCATATGTTCAAGTCCTTCACTATTAGAGCACAGACTCAAATAGAAGGTAACGACTGCAGCAAATAAGAGTTTTAATAGTGTGGGAAATGGAACTTAAGCATATAAAGATATTTCTACTGTAGAACAACTATTGGCCTTGACCGACTCTACTAGGTATCTGACAACATCAAACCTGTCCTTTAATCAGTTCAATCCAAAGGAAAAAGAAATTGGTCCTGTGAGACTGCATTCTGTCCAGTTTTACAGCTATTCCAAATAAATTCCCCTCCTTGCTAACCTACCTGCTCTTGTACACATGAGCTTTAAACAGACCATGCCCTGTGAGTACCTATGTGCATTGAAGAGATGAGGGAGAAATGTGAGTTAAACAGCAGTTTCCTGTTTGTTCAACATTGTTCCTGTTGTACACAGTCTCATAGGGCTGATTAGAGAAGGATGCTTTATTCCTAGTAGTAACACTGAGACAAGAGCATTTTCTTTTTGTTCATGGAAGCAGAGTGGGAAGTTAGGATAGATCTAAAAAAAATATTGCAAGATAGGACATACATTTTAGTCAAAAAAATTGCCCTTTTGCATATTAAAAACAACAACATTACTACGGTATGTTTTTTACTGTGATGTTCTTTGCCCGTTTTGTGAGGAACAAACATGATATTGTTTAGGTTAGTTCAGTGGTGGAATTCATTTTCCCTCTTACTGGCATGATGGGTGTGGCTGAGGGGGGGTGTCATGTGACTGGGTGGGCAGTTTCTGTAATCAGGGCAATAAAGATTAGGCTAGAAACACCACCAGAATGTTTTTTTTCATGCCTTCTTTACACAATTAACCCTGTAAAATGAAAAAAAAAACAAAATATTTCTTCTAACAACCAGTTCTCTAAACTGCTTAGAAAATGTGCTATCGATTCTAGTGAACCTGCTAGAACCTGCTGAATTTCACCTCTTATTAGTTGTTCCAAATATTCAAAATCTGACTAAACCTGCAGAAAAAATGAGCTCCAAAGTAGCTCAGAGCAGCTTCTTCCATTTCTACCACACCATTTATTACAGGATATTTAATTTTCTAGTAATTCAGTGGGTTCAGTAGAGTGACCTATTTTGTCACAAATGCAGATATACCTGTATGTAGTAGTAGATATGAGGCAAAAATTGTCAATGATCATATTCTAAAATTTCAAACATTTCCTCTTTGTTTTGAAGGAATGTTATCTTGTTTCTTCCCCTGGCAGAGAGAAGCAGAGAAGAACAGGATGACAAAATGGCTTGATATACACAAAACAAGAAACAGAGAAGTGGACAGGAAACAGCTTAGCATCCTAATCTCCATACTCATACAGCATAAAGGTTCTCCTGTCAGAATACAGTTTATAATGATAAATGTACTGTATTGTTCAAATAAAATTGGTGACTTGGGACATGTGCAGTCTTCTACCATCATAGTCTTTTAATTTGCCACTCCTAAACCATTGAAATAAAAGCCGGGTCTCCATGTTCTTTCTTGCATGTCCACCCACTCCACCCACTAAAAGCAAAACAAAACAAAAAACCATCTCTCCTGAATTTGAAATGTAGATTTTTCACATTTAAAATTAGCCTCCCTGCATTTTTAACGTAATGCCGACTTGCTGCTGGTGTAGTATTACTCCACTGTAAGAGTAAAATGATAACGAAAGTCTTTCAATCAAATTTCTGTCATTTTTTGTAAAGAGTTCCTAATGTGAGCAAGTAAAGGTAGAAACACCTTGTACTCCAGTTTGATTTCTTGTCACACAATCACACCATTTTCAGGACATTATATGGAAGCTTTCTATTTTAGTCAGAACATTAGTACCTTGTTAAAGGTCTACAGTCAGTTCAAATCCCCATGGCATGCAGCTAATGCAAACTTTTTCAAACTTTATGTTCGGCATTCAACTAAAATCCATTCATGGAAAAAAAGAGTTGCTTCTATCAGAGAGTGAAATGTGAACAGGCAACTTTTCACAAAAAGATGTCAACAGTCAGTTGCCATAAGGATTACATGCTTTAATTAGAGAAGACTTGCTGCAGGAAAAAAAGGTCTCCTAAATTCAGAAAGTTAAATGTTGGAGAAATAAATGAATGATACCTGCCACCAATCTACACTTATATGTTATCCCACTTTTGTATATCTGGCTCATGTATGCAGTCCATTCTCATTAACAGTAGCTTATTCAGAGACTTATTTTTTCGTAGTACAACTACAAACTATACAGCTGTAAGTAATTACATAATCTTTGTTTTTAAAACCTGGGCCTATCTGTATGTATGTAAAATTCATTGCAGCATGAATTGATTATATTAGAAAAATAATTCACTGACTCTACTGGATATGGAACTGTCTCTTACAAAGGTCTGCATATTACCAGGCCTTTTAATTCCTTTTTTTAAAAAATTGAAACAATTTTATCATTTATTTTTCACACAGCTTCAGTGCCAAAAGAGACTAGTTTGATTATGTTTAAAGCCCAAATAGTAACAACACATATGAACTTTCTAAAGCTGACTTTCTCCTGCAATCAGAATGCTATTTACGGTGATTAATACACCGAGTTGTTAGTGTATTCCCAGCTAACCATAATTGTGTTTTGAAAAAAACACAGGATAGTATCCCAATCCATCACCCCTCCTCACAAGGGTATATAAAAAGGAGTTCCAAGGTAGACACAGATTTCCCAATATGTCTGGTCTGCTCTAGTTACTGGAAAACTTATATTCACAAATTTTGTACATATAGGATGTGTTTAAATATTTCAGATAATGAGGATTTTAAAAAAGTCTGAACAGTATACAGGTAGTTTAATAATTATTACATGCTATGGGTTTGTGAGATTTTTTGAGATGCTCACAACGTATCAGCTAATCTTCATAACAAAAAAGCAGACGTAACTTCTTTGGAGATATTGCATATTACCAGGCAATTTGAACAAAGATATTCATTAAAAATGGTTATTTTCTAATAGTATTAATGCATACCAATAATGGTTTCGCAGTGCCTAGAGACTGGTGCTATTTCATTGAACCAAATATCTTATTATGCACTTTTACTGTTCAGTGAAAATCTAGCTAGATCTTCATTAACAGTTATACATTAAACAATGACCCAAGAGAAGCAGTGAACCATAATATCATTGAGAAATGAGTTATTTACAAATTTATAAGGAAATAAGAGAACTGGTAAATAATTGTGTCCCATAAACATTGATTAAAAAGATGAAATTAATAAAATGAGCTGAGATTAATTAGCTAAGGAAGATGAGAACTTCATGAAATTAAGAATTATTGAATTATAATCTTTGAATTATTATTATGATCATGCAATAGTATAGTAAGATACAAGTTGACTTACATCTTGACAGTTTGAATTGATGAATCCAAATTTAGGAATTACCCACCAGTCATCTTCTAAGATGTATTGTTTCTGCATTTCCAAAGTCACAGCAACATTTCTTTTTTTCGGCATAAGGAATCTCAAGGACAGCTAAAGGGAGGGCATAACTCAGAGATGAAATTCAGCAGATTCTAGCATGTTCGCTAGAACCAGTAGTAAATTTTTTAAGCAGTTTGAAGAACTGGTTGTTATAAGAAATCTCCTTTTGTTTTTTTACACTTTACAGGGTTAATTCTGTAAGGAAGGCAGGAAAGAAAAATCCTGCTGTTGTTTCTAGCCTAATCTTTATTGCTCTGCTTACAGAAACTATCTACCTAGTGACATGATTCCCCCCAACCATGCCCACCAAACTCGCCCACAGAACCAGTAGTAAAAAAAAATGAATTCCACCACTAGCATAATTATGTCACTGTAAAGGCCCTCTATTGTTTAGATGCCTCAATTTTAGTTAGAAATGCTGCATGCCATATATACTGAAGGAGTCATGGTGGCTCAGTGATTAGAATGTAGTACTGCAGGTTACTTCTGCAGGCTGTCAGCAGTTCGGCAGTTCATTCCTCACTGGCTCAAGGTTGATTCAGCCTTCCAGCTTTCCAAATGAAGACTCAGACTATTGGGAGCAATATGTTGACTCTCTAAAAACATCACATAGAGAAGGCTGGAAAACACTGTGAAGCAGTATATAATTCTAAATGCTATTGCTATTGCTAATGCTATTCTGAATCACAGTGGATAACCAATGATAGTGGACTGACAGTAACTAAAATAGCATGAGATGTGAAAGTCTGTAAAGGTAAGGAGAAAAATACAAGAGGGCACTAGCCAGTCTAATTTGCTGCATCCCAGACACTTACATCTTATTTTATATTAACTTGAACAGCACTAGTGATGCAATGCAGTATACTCATGATATCGCAGACCCAATCCCCTCATATCTCCATTTTGTTCCCATACTTATCAGTCTCAATCTTGTCTGGAACTACTTAGGTGAGAAAGCAGGATATTTTATTGACCCTAAGCTATATTCCTTTAATAATTCTTTTCCTTTAATAGAATCAAATCAGCTTGTTGGGGAGCTCAGAGCAATGAAGTATTTCCTCCTTCCAGTTATTGGAAGAGGAAAACTGGAACAATCAAAGCCTCCCTCAGCACTTTTTTTTTTTTTTTGCCAGCTGAGTAAATTGTATTGACCTCAAATTGGATTTTAGTATTTGGGTAGGTCATAAAGAAGTAACCCTGGCATCTGCTTCTCCTGTTCTTGGAACTCTTTTCAATGTGTAGTTTTTGAGGATATCCAGTGATATATGGGCAGACGCCTCTTTGACTTGCTATTAAATTTAACCAATTTGGAATTAATCTTATGGTTAATGGAAGTAATCAGTGCATCATGAAATGTGGGATATATTGTTACCATCTGCTTAAAAGAGGCAATTATAAGAACTTTTCTGGAAAAAAAAACTTTTCCCTTGACCCAGGAAACCTTAGTAATCATAGGTCTGCCTCAAATATTCAATTTTTGGAGAAGGTGATTGAGAAACATGGTTCCATAGTTTCAAACCCTTTTGAATGAAACTAATTATCTGGATACATTACAATTTAGTATTTATATGGAATATGGTACTGATATTACTTTGATGGCTTTAATAGATGATCTATACTGAAAAGAAGTAGCAGTGAGAATTATTTTTGTTAGTTCTTTTGGACTTTTCAGTAGCTTTTTCTACCATTAATTATTGTATCCTTCTCAGCCTTCTGATTAGTCTTGATCTTGTGTGCTTTGCCATATCCTTCCTCCCTAAGACATATTGGTAAATTTAAATAAATAAATAATGAATAAATTGTGGTTTTAGAGGACTATTGTTTAACATTTATGTCAAAGACCTATAGTGGCCAAAAGATTCTGCGTTATTCACAATACTGTTTAATATCTATTTTAAACTAGTGAGGTTAATTGTTTGAAATTGGGTACTGTTGGTACAGTTCCCTATCATAATTTTTTGTGTCCACTATTCCAAAATATCTTCAATGTGTCCAATTTTAAATAAAATACTTTGTTCCATTCTGTTTTTAAGTAAATTTAAGTGTTTTTGTTATTGAATTGTATTCCTTAGTTCCTTTTGATGTCCAATTTATAAAGTTTTATTTTTAAAAAAATTCAAAACAAAAGCATTTTCCTATAGGAAGGATAATAATTTATAATTAATTCTAAAACCTTATTTCAAATTTATCTGGACCTTTAGCCCATTTCTAAAATCAAATTTTTATCAATCTTTTGTTGTTTATTTAAAAAAATTCCCTTAAACTTGTATTTAAAAGTTACTATGCTAAGGATTGAAGGAAACATACCCAGTTCTATAAAACCTTTTTAGACTTTAGACTTTTATTAAATTTATATACTGCCCCCTCTTCCAAGGGACTCGGGGCGGTTCACAGCAAATAAAAACATACATAAATAACAAGTTAATCTTTTGATCTAAAGGTTCTTACAACTTAAAAAAAGAAATTAAAAAAACAGTTTCTAAAAGTGATTAGAAAAAAAAAAAACTCTTCATCTTTAAGGATACTGACCTTAAAGTTGAGTTGAGCAAGATAGCTATTTTTTCATCTACTAAAGCTGTAAACCTATTGGAGATTGCTGTTTTGTGAGAGCAAGGAATAATTGTATGGAGTATTTATCTTCAATCTTAATCTCAAACTCTTCTCCTTGTCCAGAGGGGAATTATGAAGACACAGTTAACATTGAAGAAATATTGGCTAGATCCAGCATGAATGTAATGCCTACCACAGACACAAATGTTGAAGAACTTTGGAAAGTCCTCATTTAATCACTAGTATCAAGCATAGGCTGAAAAGGTGAAAAACACTTTGATTTTATGAAAGGCATTATAGGTAGAAAGATTAGTTATCTTATTTATTCCATTATTTGGAATCCATATGAAAAAACTGTATCCTACTCTATGAAGAAGGAGAACAGTTTATTCCACTACAGGAAATTAAAAAAATAATATCTATCTATCTGTGGATCAATTGGTGGAAAATCACACCTTCATCTAACCCTTTTGGCTTATTCTTCCCATTAACTGAAATTAATGTAGATTGATATCCCATTGGGTCAAGTACATCAAGTTAATCATGAATGAAGTTCAAAGCTTCCAATGAAAAATAACAACAACATGACTTTGAGAAGAACAGGATATGTTTCTGCAAACATAAGAAGCTTCAGACACTTGATGTAGCTGATACTGAAATTGTCACAAAATATTGTATAATAAGCACTGAATTTAAAAAGTAATTAAAAGTCCATTTTTCTTTTCAATATTAAGAAAGAAAGAAAAAGACTAGCTACTATATCTTTCTTCATAATCTCTTCATATAGCACTGGACAAGCAGGGCAGTTTTTAAACATTCATGAGTTGGTGGTCTTCTGGGATCAGACCTAAGCATTGCATAGAAGAGGTAATGCATTCTGCAGAGAAGAAAATGCACCATGATTTCATCCAGAGAGCGTGCAAGCTTGGTGGATAAGCTTTCAGATCATATTATTTCCTAGTCTTGGGATAAAATAAATATGTATTAGAGCTTGTGATTATATCCTGGGGAAGTAATAATGTTAACCAAACTCTTGACATACAAGCTCCCTGTATGCTGCATTGTAGCTGCGTGACACACATTTCAATAACTTTGCTATCTGAACAAAGGTAATGAAAATGTCATAAAACTGGATGAAAGACTGGGAAAGTTTACTCAAGGCTGTGACCTTTTATCCTTTTTCTCCAGTTGAAGTTGCTTTTTTAGAAAGAAAGGGAAAGAAAATGATTTTTAGTCCTGAACACTAGGATTTCAAAGGTATGTATCTATCTTTCTGATGTGTGCATATTTTATTTTCATTCAATTATAGACTATATCATATCTAGGTATACATTTCAATACTCAGCAGTACTACCATTCAAGTAGCATATTTTTAAGATATTTATTAGTACAAATTAATTCTGATTTGGCTAAAATATGCCATAATTTGGTTTCCATCCTTTCCATTATATATATTTTGCTTCATGCTTACGTCTACAACATGCATCTTATGTCATGAGTAAAGAAATTTGTACTCAGCGATGTATTGCAATAAAGCTTCTGAGAGAGTTTTCAAGCATCTCTTGCTTCATTCAGTAAATATATGAATTTCCCTACAGACCAGAGAAAAGCATTATTGTCTAACCATAATATGGAGCATCTTAAAGTATTCATTACTGACAAATGATAAGAGCTGGGCCTTCCCTTGAGGCTCTGACTAAGGAGTGAAACATTTTAGTGACCTTTTTACATTTTGAAGCAATAAAAGTTTGGTTTAAAACACTATTCTTCGGTAACCACCTCAAAATGGGAATGCAGAATTGCAAATGAAAACTAGTTGGAAATAACTCCTGAGGAAAGAATATTATAGAGTTTGCAAATGTATTTCAGTCATTATAATTTTTGATGTTTAGGAAGAAGAAAAGAGGAGGGAGAAAAAAAGAGGCTGACATTCAGTTATATGACTGTTCTAAATTAGCTTGGCCCTTGGGATACTATTTTTTCCCTATTTAATATCAATGGCTTTGCAAGATCCCACTGGTGTCTTGACACAAAATAATGATGAAAGAATGTTATTTATTCCAAACTAGAAAACAATAGAAATGAAACAGAGTCCACCCATCATAGAGAAAGCCACTTGGTTTTTTCTCAAGTTTTTTGCACTGAGTATATTGCAATAAAGGAAGTGAGGTGCTCCCATTTTCTAACCCTGTTCTTTTATTTATTTATTTTTATTTATTTGATTTATA
>JAEANM010022071.1:0-11690 GCA_017656035.1 Myanophis thanlyinensis
CGCTGACTATGATAGATGTGAACTCTCGGGGCAGGTAGAAGGGTCGGCATTTGATGGTTAAGAGTTCCAGGTTTGGTTTGGTTTTAACAACTTAAAACAGCTGGTGACTTCTTTTCAGACTGACCATGGACATATAACTAAATTGCTCAAATATGCTTTTCTTTTAGCTAAGAAGTGAAAATCATTTAAGTCATTACTGCCATTATTGCTAACCAAGATGCCAGTGCTGGCTGAAAATGATGAGAATTGTGATCTGGTGAGCAACAGTTTGGTAGAGGTTAATATGTAGCTTGCAAACTTCTTTCACTACATGCCTGAATCCATATGGGATATCTGTTAGGAACTTTTCATGATTGAAGGGAAAAACTTGCTGGGATTTTTCTTTCTTGGACCAGAGCAATCCTGATGGAAATCTTCCAATGGAGATGGAGCTGCTAGTTTCCAGGTTAGAATAAGCAGGTTTATAATGTTATAGTGCAGTGTTTCTCAATCTTGGCAGTCTTCAACTTCCAGAATTCCTTGCTGGCTGGGAATTTCTGGAAGTTGAAGTTCACACATGTACAAATGGCTAAGATTGAGAAACATGTCTATAGTGAATTCTCCAGAAGCAGAAATTGGACTCTCTGGATCCATTTCTGAGCATTTCCATTATGTCCAGTAAGTTGAATGGAGAAAATACACGCTGCAATCAAGAACTAGATGTTTTGTCTGTGTTCCTTTTGTTGGAGGAGTTTTCTTCCTGGAGAGAGGGAGGGAGGGAGAGAGAGAGAACCTCTGCTCTCCACAGCATTGAGATAGGCTGTCCTTAATCTGCAAGGAGAGGAAAATGCCTCTCAGGGTTTAGAAACAGCACATTTCTGAATGCTGAGTTTCTTGTCTTATCAGCTGATCTCTAATATCAGGGATAAGAAACTGAAGTTATTATAAATGAAGTGTTTCCTTAGGGTATAATAAAAGAAAGAGAAAAGTGTAGGAAGGGAATGACAAAAAAAACAAAACAAAGCATGCAGCCCAGGTGAAGCACTGCTAAGAGGGCAAAGTAATGTATACATTTAGAAAGGTATTATACAATTTAAACCCCCAACCTTTCTGCTTATACAGACATTCAAGCCAGCTTAAAAAAAATTAAAAAAAAAAACTAAATGCAAATTTAAATCAAAAATTTAAAAAGTATAAAACATATATAGGGCATTTAATACATATCTTGCAACACTTCTGGTTGTGTTCTCTTACAGACAAATGCCAGTGTAAATGGACCTTTAAATCTATTCCAGAGAGTTGTTTCTATGAGCTTAGTGAAACTGGATAATGGCTAGTTCCCAGATGGATAAAGATTCAGGAGACAATTATATAAACAGCCACTGCAAGTTTTTTCCATTATCTGTTTATCCAGCCCATCAAGAATAGTTTGGTATGTTTCTTTTTTCAATTCTTGCTATCATTCTTTCAGTATCTTTTTGGGGGGTTTTCAGGCAAAACATAGGGGTTTCATCTGCTCATCCCTTTGTTCGGAGAACTGTTACTGTATGACGGGTGTCTCTAAATTCTCCTTATCCCATGCTGGATTTTGTTTTGGCAGATTGGCAGCTGTTGGCAAGGAATTTAAGAGCATTCCAAAGCCCACTGAAAAAAATAATCAACAATGGCTCTGATTCACACATTCAGGCATCAAATATCTCTGAGATTCTTTGGGTCCTAATTGCAGAGCTATTTTCTTTTTCACCATCAGCTGATATTTCCTCCATTTCCTCCTTTTTTTGAAAAACATTTTCATTCTTAATGTAACAAGGTAATCTTTTTCTTTAAAAAGAGAAGCATGCACAATGCAGTCTTATCATCCAGATTAGAATATAGATGTTAAAATCAAGTTGACAAATGCCAAAAATATTTTCCTTCTTACTTCAGAAGGCTAATTAGAAATCACACACTTATGAATTATTCTTAATTTGTATAGTTTAATCTACTATACCACTACTCTTTGTGATCTCGAGGATGTTCCACTTTGGAGCACTACATAAATTATCCATATTAAGATTTATTTTTCAAAGAGTGCAGTGTAATAATTATGAATAAATAAAATATTCTAACATCTTAGCCATGCAATTGCTCATTCCATTTTTTTTTTACCAAAGCCAAGTAGCTAAGAGGCACAACAAAATCTTACATAAACAGAATTCTATTGCATTTCTATACATGGCTGTGTGGACATCGTTATTTTATCATCAAAATAATTTATGTAGCCGTAACATTTTGAAATCCAAATAAAAACTCTCATAAAATCTGTTCATTGACGTGACTACATGAATTTTAAAGGTCTTACTGAAACTGGGACATTCCTTTCCTTATAAACATTGCTAGAACAGATCAGATTTATGTTTTGATGCAAGTTTTATGAAACAAATAAATCTTTTACTGGGAACATACTGGTTGCTAGATTGCCACTATTTGTTTTAACCAATTTTCACATAGCCTGGCGAAAATCGATTTGAAAAAGTTTGCAAAAATAACATGTATGCATACTTGCACTAATACAGAAAATAATCATGTTCTGTGTCTCTAGAGAAGATGATCACGATCGAGGTATGGAAGGTTCATAATAGGGTGAAAGAGGGGTTAGGGTTTAGAATTCACAATATTTTGAATTCACAACAGACAATATTCAGAAGTGGCCCAGAGAAACATCTGCCTAATTCACTGAACCATAAGAAGGAGGAGGAGGAGGAGGAGGTACAGCACAATCAGACTTGCAAGTTTCTGTTATTATAACTTCTGGGTGTGTGTGACTGAATGTAATGTTAAGATGTAATAGATAAACAACACAGTTAAGTTAAAATAATATTCGTATGCCAGATTTTTTTTTAAAATCCACATCTATTTTTAAAAGTTTCTCCTATAGTCTTGTCCCTTTTTATAGTGGGATCCCTGATCTGAATCTCAAAGGGTGGTGCACGTCTCTTTCAAATGAAACTTGTTCATCTTTTGCACAAAGGATGGGCAAGTTGCAACTAGAGCCAGGGTAGACCCAAGGTTTCAACTGTCGGGAAAACAAGGCTGTTGAGGACTTTTATGAATAGAAGAATGAGGCAGCTTAGGCCAAGTGATCATATATCCTTTAATGTCCCATCCAGGTCAGAGTGCATAATATCACAGCTACCTGAGTCAGAATATTTTGCAAGTACTTTTCTTCTTTCCCAGAACTAAAATACAATAAAAATGGCATACTGGCCCATTTTCTGAATTTTTGTGATTCCTCAATTCTTTTCTGCTGGGGGGAAAATTGTGCATAATGGTAAGGCCAGTCCTGAGCATGAATTAAGTAATATACCAAGGACTCTTCCAGATCTTACATTGACTTTTTCAGTTACAATTCTAAAGTCAAAGGAGAATGAATGAATTGGCACACTAGTCCTTTGTCTTCAATAGGCATCTGCTGTAGTGATGGTTGAAAGCTCCCATAATTGGCCAACACATGTCTAATACTGATACCTATTCTGTGAAAACAACTCAGAGAATACATCCTACCTGGATACAAACACTACTACTATAGCTTATAATTGTGCTATACCAACAGTCAGTGTCAGCTCTGGACTGTTTTAGTTAAATAATGTGAAAAAATCCGCATATTCCCACAAGCCACTGGCTGTCTTTTTGACTAATGATCCATGGTTTTAATAGATACATTATATGCATATATTTTTAAAAGTTCAGATTTTTTTCCCCATGGTCTCTCTCCACATCTTCAAAGTAGGAGAAAATAAATTTTGAATATGTTATGCACATTTTTATAAAGACTCAGAATCTCTGTTAATAATAAATAGGCCAGAACTACCTGAGACTGACATGGAACCTGCCATCTGATGGCTGTTCAGTGGTCTGCGTGAAATCAACCAGTAGACTTTGCTCATTGCCTAATGGAACTCATGTTTACATAATGGCAACTGCTATTAAGTCTGCTAAGTCATTTATATTTAACTGCTAAGTCATTTATACCCAATCGGCCTCCTTTCATCAGCAGTATCAGAAGAGCAGTCAATGATTCCCATTTAAAGACTGAACTTTTTGCTTCCTCATAGATTCCCTCTGCATCAAAGTGGAAGTTTGTGGTAGGACTCACATATTCACAGCTCAACTGAACCTGAAAAACGGGTCCTTCCTCTGTCTGCTGCTGTTGTTGAACTTTTGTCCTTGCTTGATTCCAAGTTCCACCAGCAATTATGCACAATTTTACTTCTGATCCTGTACAGCAGTGTTTCTCAACTGTGGTGACTTTAAGATGTTTAGACTTCAACTCCCAGAATTCTCCAGCCAGAAATTCTGGGAGTTGAAGTTCAAACATCGTAAAATCAGCAAGGTTGAGAAACACTGCTGTACAGTGTGAATGCATGAGGTAGGCATCAGAAGAGCAGACAGGCAGGAGCTTGTGAGCTTTAGTGAAAGTTGCCATGGACTGAAACCTGCCACAGACAAACAACTTACTCTGGCAGCCATCACCAAGGCACAACGAAGAGGCATGCTGTCTTCTTGCTGGATAGACTGGATGTCTATAGTTAAGCCTGCCTGCCCTGTGACAATCACCCTGCTGCCCAGGTCAGGCACTCCTTCCCACTGTCGGGATTGAAGGGGAACTGGGAGAATGGACTGAGAGGCTTGCTACTCTGCTCCCATAGCTACTTACCTCCCACCCCCACCCTACCCCACCCCACTTGCTTGGGACTGGGGAACGTCACTCTCATGAGTCCAACAGGTGCAGATGAGATCTTCCTCTCCTCTCATCCCATTTAGTACCTAAAATGCCTGAGGAGGGAGAATGAGAAAGAGAATAGTGTGTTATTTGAAGAGTGGAACAGGTATTTAAAGACGCAACCCAGATCTACAAACATTGGTATGTTTGGACTTTCAAAAGCTTTTAACAAGGCCCCTCCACAAAGGCTTTTGAGTAACTTTAATGGCTGCAGTTTAAAAGAACAGGGAATACCACAGTTCTGTGGTGGGGGCCTTGATGTCTTCTTGTTCCCTTTTCTTTGTATGATTGAAATGGAAGCAATTGCTACATCCCCTTTGTAGAACTGTGTAAAAATATGGACAGGAAATATTTATTTGATGCTCATTCGGAAATGGTAAAAGAGGAAGGAACAGCATAACACGAAGAAAACGGCACAGAGCTTTGAGTATACTTTTTAAAAGCTCAGGCCTAGAGCCCATGAGCAAAGACAAAAGAAGCTCCTCCTCCATTGGTTTTTAAGAAAGGCACTGTATCTCTGGAAGGGCGTGATAGCTGTGACATGCACTTTAAGCCCACAGGTATTATCACCTAATACTGGACTCTGATAATCCATCATATGGCAGGTAGAAAAAGAAGTATCATTTCAAAAACAAAAGCAGTTTCTCTTTGACTGCCAAGGAAAATCTCCCTCTCTCTCTCTCTCTCTAAATAAAAAGAACTGACATTTTTTGAAATAAAGGAAGTAAGTATTTATATTTTATACCCTATTTATTTCTTCTAGGTAGGCTATATTCTTTAGTACAGGTTCTGTGGTTATTCCATTTTGAATAATTACTTTGCCTCATTTCGCAGGAATTTATCTGCAATGTTAATCTGAGGTTTTGTGAATTTTATTGTGCTCCGAAATACCTTACTCTGGCCTTGGAATTTATCTTTTCTAGAAAACTCTATTCTACCTTGTTTTTCCAATACTTTGTCAGCATTTTGTAGCTATGTGAATAAAGAATGTCTAACTAATCCTTATTGAATTGTACTTATGATGCTCTTTAAACTATTCAGAAACGGGTTTTTGTATGTTCTGCATAACATACTCCTTTCATTATTCCTATAAAGGAGCTGCCGGTTTGGCAACATATCTTCGCTAATAATATGAAGGTTTATTTTACCTTTCCTCTAATGTAATTGAGGTAAATGTCATATTGTTCTGACAAAAATCCTACAAATTCTAAAAGACTGCTATTTCATTGATTGTTGCTGCCGAGAAATGTTTGAAGTGTTGATCAGCTCTGGTAGGACACATGCTCCATTAACATATAGTACATGTATCAAACTTTGATTAAAGAATCTTCTTGCCTTTTCCAAGGCTATTTAGCACAACAAGTTGATACTGTTGGTGAAATGGTGCTGTCAGTAAAAGTCAAAGAGGGAGACCTTATGACAAGGTCCGTATTATGAACAATCCTATTTCTAAAATGTCACTCTTGCCCTATGTGAACTGTTAGAGAGCAAATGATAATAAAAAGAATATTATATTGTTTGGCAGATTCTGTACATGTATGCACACTTCTCTGTCAGTTGATCATTATGGGTGAATTGTAAGGGTAATTGAAGCCTGGCAATTAGTAACAACATTATTAGAACTTGGTACACGGAAACAAAGTCTAAATTATACTCAGGAAGCAATACTTAAATAGGGAACAATAGGGAACAGTAATATATAGATAACCAAGTTTGTGTAAGAAGCAAGCAAATAAAACTCTTTTAATATCATTTTATAAATCTTTAAGCATGAGCTGTCTTTAGGCTCAGCTACTTGATAACCAGAGCACCCTTAATTCAGCAACACTCCATCATCAACAAACAAGCAATATTGCCTTCATTTTAAAAAAGGTTACAAAATGTTAAATCAAAACCAAATGATATCTGTTTAAATCATTGTTGTTAAAAACAAGGGGGGGGGAATGTCAAACAGTTCAGATTTTGGCAAAGTATGAGTACAGTAGAATAGAATACTGTGGAAAATGGTTAGCTCTCTTTCATTACAGTAAAAAATAAATAAACAGAAGATAATATGTCTTGTTGAGGAGGTTATATATTCAGATTGGTATGGCAGATTGTGCATTGAACAAAGAGTTGAAGAGATCAGAATTGTAAGACTCAGGGGCTGTATGTAGCTGCTGAAAATCCTGGGGGCAGTATTCAGATTTTTATAAAATGGCCTTTCAGTTAGACAACGACAACAAAAATGATTTATTTAGGATGATAAATATATAAATATGTTTCTTTTTATGCTTTTCCCAGAAGAGCTTATGCCTCAGCTACCATCTGCTTCTATTCTTTCTGCTGCTATAAAAGACACGGTGCCACCTTCTCCTATTTATTGATTATGATCACATTTCATTGCTTTTCTCTTCAAGTCATAAACTATAAGTAATCATCTAATACAAAGAAAACAACATTGAATTCTCAATTTTCTATTTTTGAAGTACTGAGTATACCATTAATCATCCCAAAGAGTATCTGGGGTGGGGTTGGGATATGCTCAAATTATTCTTTGTAACCTGGGGGTTACTTTGCTTGAACAAATCATGGCCTTTTCTACTTACACAAACTAAAGTGGAAGCTTTCAGATCATTCTGCTTTCTGAACATCAAGTCCAACCGAATGTCCTGATTTTAAATGATCAAGACCACAATGACTAGATGCTGCTATCCTTTTGTTGTACCTCAGTCCCATAATTTTGGTTTATTGGCAAGCTTATCTCACTTGGCCCTGTTGCTAGGAGTTCCTGTGAACTGTGAATTCCAAGAAACTCCTGAAACCCACCACAAGCACGTTATGCGTTCTTTGCTCGAACAAGTGTGGTCTTGATCCTTTAAAATCATTTAATACTTCTGTGCCATTCTTGGTCCAAGCTATTGTTTCTTAGACTTAATTTAAATAATACAGTACACAGCAATGCAATTGTAGAAAGAGAAGCACTCCACGATGATTATGAAAGTGCAATTTTTTATGCCATTTCTGCAATCAATGTAAATTTCCATTAAATCATGCCAGTGAGACCCAAAGGTGCTTTTCAAAAGGCAACTGGACTGACTTTCTTTTCAGTTGCCTTTGGAAAAGTACCTGTGGGACAGCCATGACCCGGATGACTGACAATCTCCATAGACATGTCCAGTGAGAGTACAAGTTTCCAAGGCTGAAACTGTAAATTATTTATTGGTAAGGATAGGAATTGTTCTCTAACAGTGTTTCTCAACCTTGGTGACTTTAAGATGTTTGGACTTCAGCTCCCAGAATTCCCTGCGGGAGTCACCAAGGTTGAGAAACCTTAAAGTCACCAAGGTTGAGAAACACTGCTCTATAACATATATACAGTAGCTCAGCATGGATATTCCTCTTCCTCATTGGCTTGTGGATTGTGGGGTTGTTTTTCACAAAGACAACACAATAAACATTATGAATATTTTATGGTTAAACTGGGAGTCACTGGGTCATCTCCTTTAATTCTGCATTTACTGGTGAAACGGAAGCACTGAATATGAAATTATTCCTTCTTTAAAGGTTGAGGAGGAATTTTTCTTTAAAACTCCCATTTCTTTGTGAGACCTAGGTGCATTGTAGTATATGCTTCTTAGCCCAGGAGTTTATTTATCTGACCAATTAGTGTATGTATGTCTACATGTATGTAAGTATTTAATCTTCTTTATTGTTCCAAGTTATAAAGTGCCCTAAGCAATGTAAACATTTGCTAACACTATCACTGATTATGTTACCTAGCTGGGTAATGAAACATCTAAGAAACAAACAAACTCAGAGAGCACCAAAGGCCCCTCAATTTAACCCTGAGTTACAAATATTCTTCCTTATACAAATATTCTCCATTTACTGCAAGGGCATTAGAGAGGAAGCAGAATCTGTAGACAGATTTTGAAATCATGGTTTTATTAGCTTCTGTATCAATGTATATAATGCTTTCCATATTTTGACAGACTTACCAGGGCACAGGGTTGATTTCCCCACCCCCACCCTATGTTCATTTATAGCTGTATATTTTGCAACTTTCTGAATACAAAAGAAAACTGCAGATTGAGCTATTTCTTCACACTGGCAGCATTCAGCCCTCTTAAGAAAACATCCTGATATCTCTAAAATATCTCTACAACAGTAATTCTGAACCTTGGCAACTTAAAGATATCTGGACTTCAATTCCCAGGGTTCCCTAGTCAGACACATTTTCCCCCCATGGGTACAAGCTAGAATCCTTCATGGATGGCCTAATTGCTTGACATGGTTGAGGATACGATCTGGCCCACAATTTAGGCAATTGTGAGTATACCTCTCTCTTCTCTTTGCTACTGTAGGATTTGACTTCTATGACCAATTTGGTGTGGGCTGCTGTTGATGAGAAACCTAATAATTGTCTTGAGGGAACATATATTCACATGATGCAATTACCTCAGGAGTCCTTTAGGGCCCTGGAAAGTCCCTGAGGAACCTCCCAAAGCCAGAAAGGGCATGCTTTATAGACTTCTTTATCTTATCTACTGGGTGCCCACTTATCTTATGTGGCAAAGCGATAGCAAGGAAAACACATAAATATATATCTCATCTTCTGTTCTGGGTTCCCTTCTTCTTAGATGTCTTTATTCAGCTGAATAAACACATATAATTTATGGAAGCAAACACCAGGACTGTCTTTATTTTACTGAGCCACACCTGAAAAACCGGCAGAATAATTGAGCACTTGATTTCTGTAGAGCCACCTATCTATATATATTATGTAGGTTTCTTACCTACAGAGGTTTAGCTTTTTTTTTTTTTTTGAAAAAGCGCTGTATCTCTGAGTCTTGATACTCTTGGAAGACCACTAGATTTGTGTTTAAAAAACAAGTCTATGCTTCACAGATGGTTGATTTAAACTTGGAAAGAGAACTGCATTCTGCCAGCTGTGCGTTTGTTGGTACTGTCACTGTTGTGCGCATCAAAAGTTTTCCACTGCTTTTGCTGACACGTGGTTGTATGTGGCTGTAGTTGTCACTGTTTTTATTATGTGCCAGTGAAGCATTTTGCCTACTGCATTCTGGCTGTCTATACCCTGCTTCTGGGTGCTGCCAACTATGAGGATCAAACTGGATTATTCATCGCTAGCACTGCCACTTATTTGCATCCGTTTTTGAGTTCATTTGTCATTGTCCTTGATTTAAAAAAAAAAACTAATAAACATCATCTTGAGTCATCCTGTTATTTGCACTTCTTAACTTCTGCTGACTGAACACTGACATTTCCTGATGCCTAGAGATAGGAAGAAATGGCATCTTAGGAAGGATCTACCTGTAATTCATGAACTCTCTGTCCATCTATTTCCAAGGACAGATGAAGATAGAGCAGAGGTGCTTCTAAAAAGAAATCAGCATCAAAAACAGAAGTACATGTGGAACAGCCCTGTGGGAAAGGAGTTGTTTTCTCTCCAGGGATATCATAAGCATTGCCCCAAAGGTTCCACCCTAAGACTTTCCCATTGCCTTTTCACACAGCATTCTTATGTGGTTGTGGGATTGCCCACAACAACTGGGTCAGAGGGTTATTTTCATAGTGACATAAAGTTATGCAGTTTGAGAATAGCAGAAGATGCAGTGTTTACATTACATTCCCAAATAAAACAGAACAAAAATCTATTTTGTAGGGAAAGCCTTTGGAGTTTCAGCTTAGAAAGGAAAAGATGCAGGTTTATTATCATCCTGAGAAATAGGAATGGCCTTTTGGGAAAATCCCTCAAACACATTTTGTGTTTGTTGTTTCAGGAGTGCCAGGAATCCCAACTGCAGAGGGGAACCATGCCCTGATTTGACATTCAGAGGAGTCCCTGTTCTGCCCATTAGTACACGTGTGTATTGAGATCAACAGGAATTCTGATCTACGCATCTCTGAATTTGGGGCCAGGAACCCACTCCTGCACTGCACCTTTCAGGTGTGTGGGGAAGGAAGTCTGTTGATCTCCTTCCTTTGCTTCCTGGTGGGGGCCGCTATTTCCCCCCCCCCCATTTTATTCTTCCAAAGTGGTTGCCCACTTCAGACACTCTCAAAGCCCACCAGTCAGTCTCCTCCTTCCTCCTCCCCCCTCCCCCCGCCGGCGTCTGACCACAAGGCGTTCCTTTGTATTCCTTTCCATTGCGGAGGTAGAGCAGGGGCGCGGAGAGCAGGGAAAGAGGGCTGGTCTCCTCCGGCAGCAAAGCCTCAAGTTCCCTACCCGAGCTCCATTTGCTCCGTTCCTTCTTGGGAACTGGGAAGGGGCGCTTTCGAGATTAAAGGCGGCGGTGGGGGAGGGGGGGAAGAAGAGGGGGAGACGCGCGCTCGCACTAACCTGCCTGTGTCTCTGATGGGCAGAATGATGCGCGGCTGACTTACTCCCCCTCCCTCCGCTCCCCCCTTCCCCGGGCTGTGCGAGGAGCTGGTTCCCCCGCCCCTCTCACCCCCCCTCCTCTGCGTTGCGTCTGGAGGGGGGGGGGAGGGACAATCGGGATATTTTTAAACCGGGGAAGGGCGGGAGGTGGTGGGAAAGCTAGCGGGGGACTGGGAAGGCACCTCGGGGGGGGGGGGGGCGGAAGAGAGCGGGAGGGCTCGGCTTGCACGCCCGGCTTTGAATGACTGCCGCAGTTTAGGCAGCGGGCTGACCTGCCAGGCGCGCCACAGCCAAGGAGGGGAACCGAAGCTCTCCCGATCGCCGATTTCTCTATCCCGTTAGCATCGGGCTCCCTCTTTGGATGGTGCAAGGCTTCCAGGAGGAGGAGGAGAAGGAGGAGACGGGGGAGGAGCTTTGATCGTATTATTATCATCATCATTATTATTATTATCATCATTAGAAGATTTCGTTCTTTTTCTGCGGGAAGTGATTGTCCCCCGCGGCTGCGATCACCAGCAGCCTGGGCGCTCGCTTGCTCTGCCGCCGCCGCCGCAGCCGCAGCCG
>JAEANM010022072.1:0-11690 GCA_017656035.1 Myanophis thanlyinensis
AACTGCTTGTCTCCAAGCATACCATATATGGTATGCTGTCTCCCAGCACACCATATATGGGTACAGAACAAAATGCAATCAGGAAATGCTCTTAAAGAGCCTAAAGCCTTTTTGTACTGATGGCTTACGTTGTGTCAAGTACAGTAAGTAACAACAAATACTTATGACCTTCAGTAAAATCAGTATAAGATCTCCGCACTTTTTGTACTCATTAGCATAATTCCTACATTTTGCATTAATTGCAACATCTGGATACTTCTCAAGAACAGTCCCACTTAAGGCACCATCATACAACTCCTTCACTTTGTCTCAAAGTTGTCTCATTAAACATAATTAAAGGCATGTCTGCATAAAGGTGTCTGAGGAAAGAGTCAAAATTTGCAAGATGGCAGGTATGTGTTGCAATCAAAGCTCAATGCCTTTTGTATGTACATCAGTGTCCAATCCACATGCAGAAATTATATAATTTCTACTGCAATACCTTACTGTCACCTGCCAAGCCTTAGCTGCAGCCAAGAGAAACAATTGGTTGATATTTTTCTTGCCAGCAGAAAAATCCATCAATCAATGTACTTTAACTTACCACATAGTAAACTATTAAGACAGCAATCACCTATCAGCCTCATTAGAGAAGCAGTCAAGACTATGTAGATACAGCAAATTATGCTGGCATAATTTTGATCTGCTTTTACAGACTGGGAAAAAGTACATTAAACCAGGTCTCTATATGCACTCTAGTAGTGCATTAGGAAATTTAAATATAACTAAGATAATTTATCCCAAATTTGATTGGCTCTAAAATAATGGCAATAATTGTAGTTATGTGAACCATAGAAAGCACCCACAAACCTATAATAATATCAAATAATGTTGGGAAATCTGATATGATGTGAAGACCACAAAGAGAAAGAGGACAAATGGCATCCATGGCTGGATTCTGGGCCTCCTGCCCACTCAAAAAAAAATATTTCTAATCAAACTTCATCCTCCTTATGTTGAAGAAAATAGGAGCAATTCTTTCTCCATATTGTACTGAAGAAACATTCATTACAAAATATTAAAATAATCACTCTTTTAATTCATTTGGAATAATTCCTTCTCAAGTGTATTGCATTTGTTTTTCTTTCATTCAGATTAGAAGCATAGTCATGAGCTGATTTTCTATTCAGTAGCTATGTATAAAATATTTATATATAAAACATGTCAAGATTCTACTTTATAATGAGGATAGTTTTGAATGTTGATTGGATTTATTCTGCATTTATTTTAATTTACATTAAAAACAATTACCTTGACCTGGATGTGAATATGTGTTTTACATATATTGAATTTACCATAATAGAAAGCTCCATGATCAGGCAGTCTGTAGCATAGCATAACTGTACTCTCTATAACTCTCTATGACTATGCTCTCTATAACTCTGTATAACTGGAGAATTTCAACATCCTTTTTCTTTACATGGAAATAGAAATGAGCTTCTTTGAACTGGAGGATTGTTCTATTTACCTGAAAGATTAGGGGGGTTTTTTATTCAAATATTTGGCACAAGTAAGTAAACAGTTTATTATAGTCTTAGATAAGAGTACATACACATAAGAGCATCTATGAAATATAACCTCTAATGGCTAGTATAACTTCATCAGACAATGAACTTTATTAACATCAACTTACTCCCTTAGAGGATAACACATTGCTGCAAACCTTAGTTACTAGGTAACAGTTTTGCAGCTGTATATGTCAGCTTCGAATTTTTATCAGGCAATAGATAAAGGATATAAAATTTGTCTGTGTGCCTGGCGTTTTGGTTAGTAGGAGTTCAAATGACTGAGTTTCAGTATAAAATGTATAATATTTTCAATTGATTCTACCTCTCCTAGATCTATTGGGATAGTTTTTGGATGACTTGTGTTTACTTATATCTACCATTTAATATAGCCAAAATGATGGCATCAAAGCAAAAAAAAATAAAATTCCAGCATTTTGTAATTTAGCTTGACATGAATTTAGGTAGTCAGTTGGAAAGCAACTAGATTGATTCTTGTGGAACTGAACAGTCTTGTAATTTGTATTGAAGCTCTATGCAGGTAGTTCTCAATGTACAACTTTTCATGTGAAGTTACAACAGCAATGAAAAAAATTGACTTACAACTGGTCCTTGCATTTACAACCATCATAGTATCCCCATGGTCACATGAAGTCCTAATCAAATGTGGTTGTAAGTTAAGGACTATTTTCTCTTTCTCTCATCTCTTTATGTAGCAAAGGAGTTGTTCCTTTAGCAGCAGCATGATTATAAAGCAGTATCATTTACCAAACTGGCATTGGTAAATGCTTGTACTACTTTGTCAAAACCATCCCTTTATTGATTTCTGGGAAACATTTTCTTGGCAGGTAAAATGGAGTAATGTTTTAGTTTTTTAATTTTTTCCATAATTTTTTTAACTAAAAGCAATCTAATCTTCATTACTCTTAAAAACCCTGTTGGCTATACACATTTTTTATAAAGTTGCCCTTAAGAAAAGTCTCTTAGTATATTTTCCGTTATTTATGGGAAATCTATAATTTCAGCAGAATGCTAAATTTGCAATAGGAAAGTTTAAAAAAAATACTCAGATGTGGAAGAGGACTTGAGTCAAACTGCATCTTACGTTCTTCCAGTATTCAAAGGAAGGAGATGAATGACATCTCTTCATATACCATAAAATTAGCCTGTGCTAGAACTGAGTCTTAGGAAGAAGTACAAAATAATCCTTATTTTGTGGAAGAAATTATGTGGCGCTATGGCTTCCCTAAAGTTTTAATACAGAATAGGAATCAATTACTATACTAATGCCTTCAGTCCTTATCTTATGCACAGCATCTGTATATGTAAAAATACTTTACAGAAATGCCATACATTTTCATGCACAGTATGCCAATAGATTAAACTCTGGCTAACAGCTCCTTATTGCTAGTTTTCATTTTACTGATAAAAATGGATAATAGCTATTTTATCTGTATATTTCCATCATAGATTCAAAACAGAAACAATATAACATCTTCTCATCCTGATTTTTCCTATAATCCTTTCTGCAGTATTCCCATCGCCCAACCATTTTAAATGCAACTAGCATCCTACAGGTCACCTCACAGACAAATGTTAATCGCATGTGGCAAAATGATCTTCATCCAGTCCTGATTGAGAGATATCCAGGATCACCTGGGAGTTATGCTGTGCGGCAGGTAAGACAGAACAAGTTGTAATTACTGAAAGAAGCAAAATAATTAAAGAGGCATAAAGAAGATAGAATAAGTACAGTGCAATAGACTTTTCACAGAGATATCATTGTAAGAAGATTTAAACAGCCTTGTTCTATGTTGAATTCCAAACAAATGACAGGAACAAAATTTTCTCATCAAAATGCGTTGAGTACCATATTTGATCAGTTTCAAAGCAGTTGAGTATCAAGATACCACAGTAAAAGAGAATATAGCTCAGGATTCAACTGTGGGAGTCTTTGCGCTTGATTGTTTTCTTGCAGACATTTGATTACCAATGTCCTAATATGTCCTAATATGACAAATTAGTGATTTCCAAACAGGTTTAGAAACAGGATGCAAAGGCAATTATGTTTCCCTGTTTCCCCACATTTTTAAGGTATACTATTTATTATTCAGGAGGTGATATACAGGTATGAGAATTAGTAACCATTAATTGAAACACAGTTAATGCTCCTGGAATGGAGAAAGTAATTATGTTGTCAGTACTAATGATAGCACTGGAAATAGCCACTAACAACTAATATATTACAACTTGGAGAAGAACTATACTTTCCAGTCATAAAATACAGTCACAGGTATATATAGGACCTTTATTATGCTCAATGTTGTCCAAAAATGGTGATTTTTCTTAATACAGTTAGAATGTGATAACATGTAAGCTTGATGATCCGCAATTTATGAAGCAAAAAAGACAGATAAACTCTTTCAAAGAATATCTACTAAATGCTTGTTTCCTAGGAAACTGCTCACAAATAGCTTAAACAAAAATAGTATCTCCAGTGCTGCAGTAATTAAACATATCCAAGAAAGAGTATGTACTACTGTTCCTGGAGAATAATACAGTATCTGAAAAAAAATGTTTCTAGTAAGGCAAATGTCTTTGATGTTCATTCCACTGAAAACGACAAATCTAATTAAAGTATCCCCTACATATTAGGATTTCCTATCCCAAATTTATTTATTAAATTTATTTGCTGTCCATCTCATAAGTTAGCTGAATAGCATTTTCAGACTACCACAGGTTTCACTGATAATCAACATTTATTATTACGTGTTTCTGAAATTAATCCATATCCTAAAATACATCTTCATTCCCACAGGTAATTTTTTTTTCCTTTTCTATCCTCTCAAAATCCCTGAAAAGTAAAGGTAATAAAAAGCTGCTAAACTGCAAAGTATGTGATAGGCTATATTGGGAATCTTTCATGTAATTAGAGCTTAATATGATGATACTTAGATTATTGTTCTAATAAATTCACAAAAGGAAAGATGGCTAAAGTAACATTCTTCTTTTCATTGCCAGTGTCTTTATACATATACATAATTATGTCTTTTGTAGCTTCATTCTGATTAGCAATAAAACCTGTTTTTCAATGCATTGGTTTGATTTTATAGAAGACACATTTTTCTAACTATCCTTCAGCAATTGTAACCCTGTTACTTACAGACAAGTACCAACATGTTCTGTAAGATAATGAAGGCACTCTTAGACCTTGATTGCAGCAACTCTTGAGTTGCTATAAAAATGAGCAGCTGAGAAAACATAACCCTAAGGAAACTTCCAAAGATAAATCCTCAGATGGGGGAAGCAGCAATTATATATCATTAAGTGATAGCAGCTGGGCTTGAGAACCTCTTACTTTCATAAGTCTTTCTTGAGTTTCAATCTGGAATTGCTGACTGAAGTCCATTTTTCTCATATTTTGAACACTTTCTATACTTTTTATATTTTGAAAGTTTCTATGCCTTCTGCAATTATGACCATGAAGAAAATGTAATGAATATAGAATCTTCTCATCCTGATTTTCCTTCAGTTCATTCTGCACAAGCACTCTTATTCAAAGCTCAAAATGGCCAAAACCTTAGATTTGTCTATATACAATTGCCTCTCTGATCCATTCCTTTGCAACATGAGGTAATAGAGGAAAAAAAAGAGACCCCAAGATGGGGGTGTATATGAATGTACCAACATTCTGAAAGAATCATTCTCATATTAAAAACCTAAAAATGAGAAAAGGTGTAAATACTGTATATTATCAATTTTCTTTGCCTGGCGTCCTTCAGATGTATTTGATATTTGTTCTTAGATGCTGCAGGTAATAGGTGAGCTGGTGGAAAGTTATGGGAATTGACTGCATCTGAAAGGCACCGTGTTGAAAAAGGCTGATAGAGCTCACTCAATCCAAAAATTTGTTTTGCAGCATCTGAACAGACCTGTTCTACTTCATTATCAATAGGCCTTGTAACTGCGTGAAAAGGTCTCCTAAAGTTGGAATTCTGTTCAGATGCTACCTAAAGAAAAAACTATTCAAAGCTGTGAATGAACATTTCTTGAATAGTAGGTTTCAGGGGGAAATGTCTTCAGGAAATTTGTTGGCACCTGCAGGATTGATTTGTATGGACTTACTTAAAACTTAACATTATTGATCACTATTGATTTTTGGTTCTATATATTTTAGCATATCAAGCATCGCCTACAAGGATTGCAGGCTGGCTGGCTTGTTGAAGAAGACACATTTCAGAGTCATACTCCTTATGGATACAGAACTTTTTCAAATATAATCAGTACCCTCAATCCTCTTGCCAAGCGCCACTTGGTGATTGCTTGTCATTATGACTCAAAATATTTTCCACCGCAACTGGATGGTAAAGTGTTTGTTGGAGCCACCGACTCAGCTGTGCCTTGTGCAATGATGCTAGAATTGGCAAGGTCCTTGGATAGACAGCTTTCTTTTCTGAAGGTATTTACTTTTCTTCAGGTTGCTCCTGCATTTACTGTGATTCTAAGTAAGGTGACAGACTCTTCATTCTTTTTCCCACTCATTCCATAGCAAAGCAGCTTGCCACCCAAGGCAGATCTTTCTCTGAAGCTTATTTTCTTTGACGGTGAAGAAGCTTTTGTGCGATGGTCCCCTTCAGATTCCCTGTACGGCTCTAGATCTTTGGCCCAGAAAATGGCATCTACTCCTCATCCACCAGGTGCCAGGGACACAAATCAAATTCAAGGCATTGTAAGTGAAAATTTTACAAATACAGGATACAGGGCTAAAAATGGCAGAACTGTTCCAAAGTTTTTGGCATTTAATGTTAATTTCCTATTTTATGTAACATTAATATCCTATTAGTCCATTTTTTTAAACATTATAATGATTGGAAAGAAAGTTTATACAGAAAGAAAAAATTGGAAGAGAAACAAAAATATTTTGCAATTAGTATTTTAAATGGAGTCTTGAGAAGAGAAGTTGCAGAGTGTTGTATTATTGTGGGCTGTGTTGTGAATAGGAGGGAAGTGTATCTGTTAAGCAGGAAGAGAGGAAGATATTCTTTGGGGGACAGGAGACCCCTTAAAAGGGAGATGTCCTATTTCAAGATGAACATACACACAAAGTTGAGTTGCAATTTGTTTACTTTTAAGTTTTCAAGAATTACTGGCTTTGGCAGGTAGAGCTCTGATGTGTGCAATCACACCAGAACACTAACAAGAATGTGAAATCTTGCCTATGAGTCCAAAGCCATATCAGATCATGGGCATACGTGGACCAGGAACAGTCCAATGGTTCAAATGGCATGGAAAATAGTGTCAGACAGCCCAGGCTTCAGATAACACATAGGACTGAGTAACATAAAAATGCCATGGATAGAGTAAATGTTCCCCACCGAAAAATTAACTTCTGATAGTTGCATTATATTAGCTAGTGTGGACAAGATTTAATTAAGACAATTGCCACTTTTGCTTCTTGATGTTCTTCTACTCCACTCTCCCGAGTTCACAGCATGCTTTTAGGTTGTGTGGCTGCTTGGGATCAGGATCTTTGTGTTTTATGTTGTTCTGCATCTGTTCCAGATTATTGCTAGCAGTGTCAGACTTTGGTGCTTGATTGCTCCTGATTCCTTAGTCTGATATTCTTCTTGAGCAGGGTCTCCATGTCTGAGTCCTTGGATTTAGAGGAAATCATGAAGGCCTGAGAGATCTATCTTTAGAAACAGAGTTCTAAAGTTAATTACATGGTACATTCAAAATTTAGTACAAACTTTCTTGATGAAATTAACAAAATAGATTCTTCTCTTATTATTGTATTGATAGGCAATGCTTGTTCCTATAGGAGCAATCTTTGTAGTAAAAGAATCACTACTCCTACTGCAAAACCAAGTCCCTCCTATAAAATCCCAAAATTTTCAGTTCTTTTGTAGCCATATTCCTAGAGTTCAGGATATGATTAAAGAACCATGGAATATATGCTCTTCACCTTAAATATGATTATAGGGTTATGAAAAGAATTGCAAACATAACTTTCTAAACTATCATTTAGAATAACATTAGCACTTAGACACATACCATTTCATAGTGCTTTACAGCCCTCTTTAAGCAGTTTACAATGTCAGCACATTGCCCCCAACAATCTGGGTTCTCATTTTATTGACCTCGGAAGAATGGAAAGTTGAGCCAACCTTGAGCTGGTCAGAATCAAACTCCTGGCAGGGTCCAGAGTTAGCCTGCAATACTGCCTTCTAACCATGGTGCTACCAACAGAATAAAATAATGCAATCTGCAATGAAATAAAAACTAACTAACTACTAATTACACTAAGGAGTCACACTAAGGTTTGTGATTAGAAGATTTCAATCTCAGTGAGATATTTATATTCAACTGTATAAGTACAGAAATATAAGTATTTTGAAATACTTGTCTGGAATTGTCAACATTCACTGATTTTAGACAGTCATTAATATTCTCTTTTGGGTAAAGCTCTGAGAGTGGCATTTAAAGGACTAACCTTGACTGATTTCCCATAGGATCTTTTTGTGTTGCTGGATTTAATTGGTGCACGAAACCCAGTTTTTCCTGTTTACTTTTTGACCACAGCTCGGTGGATTGGGAGACTTGAAGCCATTGGTAAGAACATTTTACAAAATATATCAGTTCTACTAGTAAAAGGATATTTTGTCTTCTAGTTTTATATGATAGAGTATTTCTAGCATCTTTTCCCTTTGAAGATGTTTAAACAAAAACTTGTGCATTACAGAAGTATCAAGAAATTAACTAGTCACATATTTTTAAAAATCACCGTGGACTCTGTTGGTTAAGATAAAAACCATACAAAGCTACCAAAACAGTACAATACAGATTAAGCAAAATGTTTGTTCTAAGGTCATTTTCTGGGATACAGTAGCAATCATAACTATGAATTTGCATTCACAAAGCATTGAAAGTATATACAATTCTAAGGAAAATTCATTTTTGCTTCAAAATGTCTTAAACAGATTGAGAGCTTTTGTTTAAAAACAATTACTTTGAGATTCACAACTTGCTACTTAAAAAAAAAAACTTGCAGAACGAAACCTTCATGCTTTGCATTTGCTGAATAATTATTCTTCTGAGAGGCAGTACTTCCGGAGTAATTTACGTCGACATCCAGTTGAGGATGACCATATTCCATTTTTGAGAAGAGGTATGGATTTTTAAATGTATTTTAATGTGTTTTAATTGACATATATTCATAAATATACATAAAAGTGCCATTTATCTATGCAAATCTTTCTCCAGACTTAAGGAGTTGTATAAATGTTCATTCTTGTATTCAGGTCTGGCCACAAACCCATATTTCAGAATGTGGCTTATTTTATTTCGTTTAAAACATACTGAGACAATAATATTAATACAGGAAGTCAGTGACTGTAATTATGGTAAAATTGTTTCTTTTCTCATCCCATCTCAGACTGTAAATTAAAGAGAGAGAGTATGCTAGGCTGAAGGATCTTCGATCTTTTTTTTCAGCATGGCAATACAAATTAAGGGAAATATGTTGGCAGGAGTCCCATCAACCCAGTATTATATAAACATAAAAAGGAATGTAAATGAAATATTTATACCAAATGTCTATTTATCTCACATGCAAATAATTTTGTCAAAGGGTATTGTGCCATACTTTTTAATCTATTACTCCAAATACTCATCTCTAGATAGCAGGAAATGTTCATAAGTCTTGCCCTTTGGAATATTCAGGGATCCAACCAGGGCACATAGAAAAGGAAAAGTTTGTGTCAGATCATTTGCCTCTGCCTGTGGACATTCCTGTTCTAGAGGTAAAAAGTGGATTTGCTATTTACACACAGGACTTTAAAAAGTTTATGTTTAAACATAGATCCCACTTCAAAATACTCTATCCCTGATAGGCAAAATTTGTTTAAAATACTTTTTGCCAAAAATGATATAGTAAGTCTTTAAATTGTCTTACAATTTTAGCAGTAATGGAGTTTTAATAATGTTATGATATTCAGCACACTAAAAAATGAGATTAGAACAAGGGTATCAAACTTAAGGTCCGGAGGCAGGATTCAGCATGCAGGGTGCTTAGATCTGGCCCGCAGGGCCACTCTGGAAACAGCAAAGGACCAGCCCACGTGCCTCTGCCAGTGAAAACGGAGCTTGCGAGGGCCTCAAGCAGCCTTTCCGAGCTCCGTTTTCGCTGGCAGAGAGTTGCAGGAGACCGTTGCTGTTGAAAATGGAGCTTGGGAACCTGTTTTCACTGGCAAAGCTCTCGGTTCACCGCAGGCACTCCCAACATGAGTGACATTGAGTTGGCCATGCCCATCCTGGCCACGCTCATCCCAGGCCTCTGAGGTCAAATACAATCCTGAGGGGGCCCTCAATGAAATTGAGTTTGACATCCCTGGATTAGAACTTTAACACCATCATGCTTTCAATTTATATATTGTACAACATTGTTGAAATAACAGTTGTCTCAAAAGTTGGACCAACTCGTCATCTTTTTGTTCTCTTTTATCCCAACAGGTGTCCCAATCCTACATTTGATACCTTCACCTTTCCCTGGAGTATGGCATACTATGGAGGACAATGAAGAGAATCTTGACAAGCCAACTATTAACAACCTCAGCAAAATTCTGCAAGTTTTTGTGCTGGAATATCTCCACTTGGGATAACTGTTACCCTTAAATTGATATTTTGTTCTAAACATTTAGCTTTGTTTATGATTCTTCCAAGAATAGGCCTTTACTATAGATATAGCAATGAGATCTCCTACTTTACGCCTTGCCTACGACAACAACTGAAAGATTGTCCATCTGGATTTTATAATGTTAGTGAAATTTTAAAATTTATTCCTAAGCAAGAAATACCTGGCAGTGTAAAAGTTAATTGTTATTATGAGAAGCTGGATGTAAAAAAAAATTATCAAAATACCATTTTTAATTTAATCAACTTTTTAATTTAAAAATGAATGAGAAGTGTTTATATATCTTAGATGTTAACTTCTTTCTATTAATCTTTAATATACATGTTTCATAACTTGACTAACGTGATGTTAAAAAGAACAATTAAGCATCTCAGGGTGAGAATCTGAACACCTTTGACCTGCCAATTCACATGTGTGCAGAAGACAAGGGCTGCAAAACAAAACAAAAAACTGTATGTGGCTTGTTTATTGTACTGTTGTTTAAATGATTCCAATATGATTTAAGGTGCCAATGTTGTAGTCTTCTATAGCTGTGAGTGCCAATAAAAAACAGGGAGTGACTGCCTGGACTACAATTCTGAACCAGGTATGCAAATCATCAATCCACATTAAATCATGCTGTAAAATATATATTGGCTGATTAAGTTTATCTGATGAGTGATCTCAGCATATAATTAGCTCTTTGTTGACATTAATGATATTCAAACTTTCAAGTAAATCATAGGTAGTAGAATCATAGGCAGTAGTAGGTATTATGAACATATTCTCAGTCATTTAAGTATTCCTGTCACCTACCTTCAGTGCAGATGTGAGCAAACATTCATTCCTCCATTTATTTCATTCTCTGAAGACCCTCAGAAAACAATGCCAAAAATGGCAGCATGATTCAACAGTTGATAATTTTAAAATATACTGCATATTAATCTTGGCAATTACCTAAACAAGCCCTGTATTTTACTTGTTAAGGTTTTTCAGAAGTGGTTACCATTACCTCCTTCCTAGGACTGAGAGAAAGCGACTGGCCCAAGGCCATCCAACTTGTTTTGTTCCTACGGTAGGACTAGAACTTAATCCCCAGGTTTCTAGCCTATGCCTTAACCACAACACCAAACTGGCTTTCCTAATTATATAATAAAGGTGCATTGATCTTAATACACTGATCAACTTTACAAAATAACTGCGACTTGGAGGGCAAAATCCTTTTCATTTATCACATCGTATCAGCACCATGCACTGGTATTAATTTGACATAATAGCCAATTTTATATAACTTTGAGGTCCAAAACTGTAATTTTACAAGCACTGTTCATCTAACCACATTTTTCTATAAGGATAAGCAATATGTGATTCTGTCCGCAGTTTAACATTTCTGACATACTAGGGCAGGGGTCTGCAACCTTTAAGACATAAAGAGCCACTTGGACCCGTTTCCGAAGGAAAAAAAAACCCTGGGA
>JAEANM010022073.1:0-11689 GCA_017656035.1 Myanophis thanlyinensis
CCTTCCTTCCTTCCTTCCTTCCATTATAGGTATGTGGATTTAAACTAAGATTTGTCATAGATGCTGTTTGTAGGTGATTATATTAAAATAATGAATAATGTGCACCCCGATGTAAATTCTGCCCTTCCGTATTTGAATCCCGATATCACATGCAAATATAAGGAGCAGTGATTATATTACAGTGTTGCCACATATGTTTGGACACTTGTCCTCAGCTTCAAGGAACCCTGTAAGTTTAGAATATTCTGTTATTAGAAAAATCTGTTTTTGAATTATTTACAACCATTCATACCATAAAAATCTAATGCTATTTTATGTAGAGTCTTATCAAAATTTTGCAAAATCTTGTGTTCAAATTATGTTAATTATAATTGAAAGTAGAAAAATAGATTGTAAAAAGGGAAAATGGATTACAGAAAGAGAAAACCACCAAGGAGAAAAAAAAGAGAAGGAAATGAAGAAAAATATCCTGTGTTTGACCAAATGCCATTTTTAATTGCTCTTTCTCTTCTAGAAGTAATTAAAGTCTCTAAGCATTGCTGAAATAAACTACATATACTGTGAACAATCTAAAATCAGGTTCAATAATCCAAGAGGATTTTCTCTCTTTGAATGCAATTAACTGCAACTCTGAAGATGCAATTATAATGAAAATGTATCAAATATTTTTATTAATAATAAAAAAACCAAGCATCTTCTCACGCTCCCCACATTTCCAAAACTGCTCAAGCAAAACAAAGAAAACAAACAATTACCACCATTTCTATTTTGGTTCTTTAAAAAAAATCTTACAAAAATACTAATATTTTAAACAGGAGGAAATGTTAAGAAAAATGTCTACTCCTACGACATGCATTATACTGATATGGGGTGTGTGTGAGTCAACTCTGCTTTAAAGCATTTACATCTAAATAAAATCTGCAGAAACTATAAAGGCAGGGGAAAAAAGCAATAGAGGGATAATTCAGTGAAATATAGAATATGTACTTAGATTTAATCATAAATGGATGAGAAAGGCCACCACATTGCCCTCCAGGTAATTTAAATGTTCAGTTCTTGACTTTGTGTAGAGCCCCAAGCTAGGCTAGAGGGATACCTAAAGAGCCCCTAGAATAATGTTTCTCAACTTTGGCAGCTTGAAGATGTATGGACTTTAACTCCTTCAATTCCCCAGCCAGAATAGCTAGCTAAGGAATTCTGGGAATTGAAGTCCACACATCTTCAAGCTGCCAAATCTGAGAAGCACTGCTCTAGAATGCATTTTGGACCCGGTTGTTCTTTAAAGATGTTGCAAGTTGGCTTATTTTGACTTGTGTGCCAGCATGCCAGTCAATCTAAACAGCCAGAGGGCATCTCTGCTTCTTCTTTTTCAATCTGTCTCTGATTAGTCTTCTACTTCCTACTTTTGTCACAGGAAGAAAGCCAAAGCTAGCCTTCTCAAAACAAGTTTGAACAAATATCAGGAATATTTGGGAGACAGGAGGCAATCTTTCTCTCTCTTTTTTCCACACCATCTGAGGAGGTTTCCTTTTATCAGTGAATAACTGGGGCTGGAAACAAAATGTTCTATATGTGAGGCTTCTGTTCAGATTGCCAAATGGAGTTAACAGAAAACTCAGAAGAGAGTTTTCCAATATTGCAGCAAAACTTCTGAGAAATATAGTATTAAAATGTCAAGGGCCTGTCATAAATAGATTTTCAGGTCAGTGTTCAGACATGACTTGCTCCATCACTTACTTCACTGTTACCAAAGTGTTTGTGCATCCTGGAAACTCTTGAATTTCAAGAAACTAACATTGTGTTGAGTCAAAATGGGGCTGGATTGTTTTGAATTCCAGTCTGCTGACTTGTAGAATTTTTTAGACATATAGCAGGACAACTTTAGCCTTGACTGACTTCTTACTTTTTCTGGAAAAATACTCACTTTCCTCCAATATTTGGGGGCCAGATGGCGCTGTGGAACTATCAAAGCATATTATGGGCACTTTCAGAATAGGGTTGCCAAGGTTGATATGCCCAACCAAAAACAACAACAAAACATTCATTTAGCAGAAGACAACCAAAAGATTGGGCTGCAGCCAAACTGCCAGTCCAGTTTGTACTCTAAGAATGTCTTTAGAATACAGGTTCAGGTAGCAGCATGGTTGATAATGTAGCTTATGCCTGAGATCAGTGATTTGTTTTGCAGTCTTTTCTATTTTTAAAAAAGTAATCAGATAAAGAGCCTAACTGGTGTCAAGGAACATATTGGTTGGCACATGGATTGGCACATTATCAAGTCTGGAACCATATTAGAGTCCTCTTCAACATTCTGTCAAAAAAATTTGGATACTTATTTTGAATATTGTTGGAGCAATGTTTATATTCCTTAAGAGCTCTCCAAGGTCCTGCAAAGATCTAGTCACAAGACTGCGAGAGCATAAATCAATTTCTAATCTGTTCCACATCAAATTGCAGATAAATTCACTAGCAACCTGAAGCACTAAGCTCCCTCCCAGTATCTAGATTTTTTTTTAAAATGCTAGAATTATTTTCTGTGCTGAATAAACAATCAGGTCAGTTGTATTGTCTCCTTCTTTGGAGGCCTCCAATGGGCTTCAATGTAATATTTTATTTTCCTTCCTCCATAGAACCCCTGGAGTTTGGTTGCCGTGAAGTCTATTCCAGCCGCTACATCACCAGTGGCCCTTGCCGCAGCACCAAGCCGATTAAGGAGCTCGTATGTTCTGGTCAATGCTTGCCAACTCATCTCCTCCCCAATTCAATTGGTAAGGGGAAATGGTGGCGGCAGCATGCCATGGATTACCGCTGCATCCCAGCACAAGGTCAATTCCAACGTGTCCAGTTAACCTGCCCTGGTGAGGATATTCAGTTTATCAAGACCAGAATCATCACCTCCTGCAAATGCAAGAGGTACACTCGCTACCACAACCGTTCTCAGCTCAAGGACTTCAGCAAGGAGACCACCCGTCCTCAGAAAAACAAAAAACCTCGGGTCCCCAGGGCCAGGGGCAGCAAGGCCAACCAGGTGGAGCTGGAGAACTCCTTCTAGATGGAGGCTGCTGGTGAGACCTCAGCCCAGAAGAGTAGAGATTTTTGCCTCACCCACCCTCTCTTTTTGATGGCACTGGGATCAAAATGGGACTGAGCGAAGGGAGGGCCACGGCCATCATGGCTGCTCTCCCAACCAGAGGTTCAAAATTGGTGTGGCTGAAAGCTATCAGATTTGGATGAGAGCTCTAAGGGGGAGGGAAGAATTCAAATTGAGCAGGTGGTAGCAGTTCTCAGTCTGAGAGAGGAGTGACTCAGAGATTAGAGAGGGTTGCATTGTCTATAACATTGAAAGGGGAGGCAAGCTCTGTGCACTACTACTTTTTTTCCAACACTTCTTTGTCCTTCCTTAATGGACAAAGAATTAGCATCTCTCTAGCAAAATGGCCAGGTGTTTATGTAGAATAATCCAATTTTACCAGATCACTGTCTTTAAAACAGATTTACCCAATCAGGTGCTTTCCAGTCATGTTGGGACTACATCTCCCAGAATTCCTTTTCTGAAGTTGCTGGTATCATGATATCTAACAACTACAGGGTGGAGTGGGAAGTTTTAATACTTTGCCACCCTGGCCTTTTACTTATTTCTGGGGCTGTCTATGATGGATGGTTTCCTATTGTGCTGCAGTGTTGCCTGAACTATAACATTTGTTATTTAAAAATGAAACATGGAGAAGTCCCATCACAATGTACACAAAGTGCTTCATGTGCTGATCTGTATAGACAACTAACTTTGCTGAGGCATATGAAGGTGTGTGTGTGAGAGAGAGTGAGAAAGAGAGTGTGTGTGGGAGAGAGACAGAGAGGGAGAGGGAGGCAGAAAGAAAATATCAGACATCGTAAAGGGAGGGAAGTTTCAAAGTAGCTCAAATGGAAAAAAAAATCTGGAAATATTATTATCTTTAAATTAGCATCAACCATTGATGAAAGCAAAGCAGGATGAGAGAAGCCACAAGAATTCTTCCTAAAAATACTATGGGTTTATGCTCAGTACCATCTCTATGTGGTGAGACATCCAGATATTTCTGGACATCATTCCTGAATCTAAAGCTGGGCATGTGCAAATTTCAACATGGGGGTTGGGTGGGACACACAAGGGCTATAATACAATCTCTTGGGATTTAATATGAGACAAAGCTCAGGTTTGGTGGAGCTCAGAAGTGGGCCTTCAGCATGCACAAAATGAGTGGAACTCCAAAATTAAGTTGTTTTCATTACAATTTAAAAAAAAATCTCTATTCTGTACTCTATGCAACTTTGGGAAATGTAAATTGCTTAAAACACTCCATGCATTTATAGCTAAGTTCCAGTAATGGTCACTATACTATCTATCCCTTTCTAAATGCCCTACAGCTCTTGCAGACAGAGATGTGATCATCTACCCCCTGAAGCCTAATTCTGTGTACCAGGTCATAATTCAGTGTGCTATTTTGGGGTTAAATCACACAGTAAAATTCTACATATGTTGGAATATGATTTCATCAGCCATGCTGATTCTGGTGATGAGAAACTGTAGTCCAACACATATAATGGACACCTAATTGGGGAAAGATGAAAAACTTAGAATAGGTGTATACTATTTTTGGCATTTCAAATGTTATGAATTATAACTTCAAACATTTCATACCATAGGCCATGTATTCTCTGGATGCTGGGGGTTGTAGTTCAGCAACATCTGGAAGCCACAGGTGGCCTAAGCCTGGTTTAAGGAACCTTCTCTTCCCATTTCTTTACTTAGTGTCGCCTATAAGCTTTCGGGCTTATGCTATTGGGAAAACCGCCGCCAGTCTTTGGGTGGCACAGATGTTGCTAAATATTGCCAAGCTGCAAATTATAATAACAGTACAACATTCCAGATCTGACTCCACCCCTTCCCAATTGCTAGACTCATAAGATGCACAGCCTTTTCTTCAACCTGAATAGATGTTGTTTGCAGTGGAAGACGTGGCAGTGAAAAAGTTGACTTCCCTAAGATTTAAATAACATCTTTATTTATTTCCTCGTAAAAACTATTTATGTTCTTTGACTCATGTAGCCAACTGGGCAATACTGTTCTTTGATATTTAATCTGAGGTTTCAGAGTTATGCAGATATATTTCTAAAAATAATCAATAAAATCATGTTCATCAAAAAGATGTCTGGTATTTTTTTGGTTTTGGGACTATGAACATTTCAGAAGCACCTGCTCAGTCCAAACCCTGAACTCCAAGGAGGGACTCTGCCTGCTTAATCCAATTCCACTGTTCTTCCCAAACAGCTTCAATCAAATTAATCCCATCATATTACTGTACAACAGGACTGAAGAACCTGTGGTCCTTTAGCAATGTCTGCATTCCTAGCATCTTTCACATTAACTATAGTACCAGAAATTGCTGGGAAATATATTTCAGCACTATCTGGACAATCACAACTCTCTTGTCTTAACAATTATAAGAAAGATAAACACAGTTGGCACTAATGAAATTAGTAATAATGAAATGGATAATTAGAAATTATCTATTTGTGGATAAATTTTTGGATTAAAAATGTGGGTAATTTCTCCAGGTTTTAAGGGAAAGAAACAAAAATCTCCACTGATTTCTTAAGCTCAGAAGCTCCCTTATATTTAGTAGAAGTGTGGAAAGCCAAGATGGATGCAACAGCTAGACAGAAGATGCTCCAAAGAAAAACAGGTCAGCCTGTTGGCCACCTCATTATTAAATTCCACCCAGGAGAATTTCACACTTTTCCTTTTTGGGAATCATTTCTGTGTCATCATACTGAGTGAAACTGGCATGAAAAATGGAGGAGGGGGGGGGAGAAGAAGAAATATTGTCATCAGTAAACAAAGAAAATTTTCCTCAGTGGCATGATCCATCCCAAACTAAGCACTTTTCAGTCTTCATTGAGAAGAAATTGTGGATCTATGTACAGCTGCCAACACTGCAATCTAGGTAAGACTCTGAGCCAGATGTTGTAATTCAGCAACTGTTACAGGTTCTCATCAGATTAATTGCTCTACTAAAATCAATTTTAAGATTGCCAAATGTCTGGGGGCAGGAAAGATTTGGCTTTAACATTAGAAGCTTCTAACGTGATGGTTACTGGACAGGCTGATGTAAAGCCTCAAGAGATACTTGGCTTTGACAGAGGTTTCAACAATATACGTAGCCCTTGGAGGTAGCTCTCCAAAGTGACCACACCTCCTTTGCTGTCAGTTCCATAAAATATTTAGTGTGAAGCAAAGTGACCAGGCCAACTCCAGCCAAGCCAAGCTGCCTAAATTTGAAGACATCAGAGTGAAATGTTCCATTTGCTTTGCTCCCCTGTAAAAATCCACACAATATTGTTGATTTACACAAAATGTGAATTCAGTTGTGGCATAGAGGCTGTAGTTGCAATTCCCTCAAAAGGAGGCCAAGTCCAGTCCACTGTAAGAAGGGTTCTAACTTCAGCATTCCTCAACCTGATGCCATCTAGATGTTTTGGACTCCCACTAATTCCTCACTAATCTGGCCACTTACCTGCCTGCTCAACATGCTGGCTGGATCTGATGGAATTTATAGTCCAATCCTTTCTGAAAAGGTTCTAAACAACCAGAGGTTAGGGGAAAGTGGCAAATTCTTTATTGGGCTTGATAGGATTAATATAACCTTGCAAGATTAATATAGTCCTGTAAGATTAATAATAGCTTAATATTTATTGTATTATATATTAATATAGAGTAACATATAATATGGTCACCTTCTAGCCAAACCTAGAAACAGATATATAAAAGGAAGAGAGAAAAAGAGAAAAAGAGAGAAAGTAATACATATGCTACCCTTTCCCCACATTTATTTGATTACAGTTTGCATCAACTGCAGCCAGGATGGCCTCAGACAGTATTGATTAGGAACCATGGAGGCAGTTGTTAGAAGAGACCATATTTGGTTTGTGATCACATGCTTTCTGCCAAGAAATGATTGGTTTTCATAATATTTTTCAATTCAGTACTCAAGTACTGAATGAAGCCAACCTTTTGAGTTTCCACAACATACTGGGCTAGGTCTGGTCTAATTTATGATCTAGTTTGTTGCACAAATACAACCATTGAATAAATAAAAATAAAAACTAATAGCTGAAAATAAAATAAGAAATTACACAGATAGGAGGTGAAATGTTACAGAATTATCCAATTCACATACAGAGAGCATATTTCTTGAGTTTTCTGGACAGAATAAAAGACCCTGAGAAACCTAGGACCCTCTAAATGCTGTTGGGCTACCAATCCAACCACCTCTAACCTCTCACAATGTATCAGAGGTTGCTGACTGATAGACGTCAACAAAATATGAGGCATTATAATTTTCCAACTCCAGGTCTTTTGTATTGCTGCAAGATGATGACTGAGACCCTTGTGACTGATGCCAGTATGTGACATCCTTGGGCAAAAATAATGGATCTAGGTTCTACTTCCCAGCCCCTTCCTGAGTTGACACTTCAATCTCTGTCAACCATGCCTGTACTTTACCACACAAATTGACAAGATGAACAACTTTATTGTTCAAGTGCAAAATGATAGTCCCATCAGATTGGATGGCATTCAGATATCCTGATTGAGGATATTGAGGATATTTTGGAGTCCTACAATGAGGGGTTCTTGGTGGTCTCTTAACTTTTAACTTTTCTTGCACAGGTGTCATTACCTTAACTAGGTAACATCATCAGTGCTAGTAAGGAGTGCTGTTTGTTGTCATTTTATATTCTGGTGATTTGCCTGTCTGTGTGAGTGGGAGTGGTCTTAGATATTCTTTGGTTGGGCTGTTTACTGATGGCTCTTCGGCAGTTTCTTGATTGGTGTATTGTTTACTTGATTGTTGATCTGAAGTTAATGTTGGAGTTAATTTATGCTGATTATTGATGGAGAGGTGCTGAAGTCTATTTGTTCTCTTTTGGGCTAGTTGGTTGTCTCTTTTGCATAGTCTATAGATATTGTTAATGTCTATGTGTCTATTGATGGCTGATTTGTTATAATGACAATCTTCTAGAAATTCCCTATCATTTTTTGACTTGGCCTGGTATAGGATTGTCATATTTTCCCCAACTGAAAGTATGATTAAATCTGTCTTTATGTTGTGAAATTAAAGAATTTCCATCATGTCTTCTGATTGCCAGTTAGTATTTATGGATGTGTTCTGCCAGTCTTCCACCTGTTTGTCCTACATAGAGGTTTGTTGCAATTCTTACTTTGTATGTTGTAGATTACTCCTGGGTTTTTTTTTCCTTTTGGTGTTGCTGGTCTTTTGGTTTGCTTGAGATGTTTTGAAGGGTTTTAGTTGTGTGCTATGCTGATTCCATGTGGTTTAGTAGTCTGTTGGTGGTTTCTGAGACATTCTTGATGTATGGCAGTATAATTCTTTTTAGGGTTTGCATTGGTTGTGCTGTATTGTGTTGAATGGTCAGGGACTTTTTGATAAAGTTATGTGTATATCCATTTTGTTGGAATGCATTGTGTAGTGCTTACAATGTAGCTAAATTAATGCCTTCAGCATGTCTAGTTTGCTGAATTCAGGGAAAGAAAATCTAAAGCTACAAAGACAGAATTTCAATGGCAATGTGGAACAAGGGAAAGCTCAACAAAGTGAATAAAATGAATCATTTACACATTAACATTAAGCATCAATGCATTGACTGGAGTTGAACAATAGACAAGAGGCTACAAGAGACCACTGAGGTCTGCCAGAGGCAGCAATGCCAGGAATAGCCTCAGATAACCAGGCCTGCCTGAGGCAGCAGCGCCAGTAGACGCCTCAGGAAACGAGGCCTACCGGCAGCAGGGCCAGAAGTAGCCTTGGTTAAGCAGGCCGCCGGAGGCAGCAGTGCCAGGAGCGGATCCACAGCGACAACCTCCGGGAACAGTGAGGACTGCTGTGAGTAGTCATGGGGACAACAGACATCCCATCCTCCTCGCTCTCCCAGAACTTCACATTGTAAATTTAATTTAATCTTAAATTAATTTCCTAAATCTCAAATTTTAAATTTTTAATTTAATTCTATGACCACGAGTGGTTACACAAAGCATTTTATTACATATTGTACCATGTATGATTATGTATGTGATAAATAAAATCTGAACCTGAATCTGAACCGTTGCACTATTTACTACTCAGGAAATGAAAAACAAAGATAGGATAAAATTGCTTTCACAGGCTGGAGGTACGTAGTCAAGACAGTACTGGATAGAATTCAGTCAATGACTGAAGGGTATCAATTAGAATTTTTGGATAAACCTTTAAAATGATGGTTTTCCAATTTTATTTCCAATTGTATATGCAACAGAAGAGAGAAACGAATTTTATGAACAAGTTTAATCTGAAATACCAATAGCATTTAGTCTTATAAACCACTTCACAGTGCTTTACAGCCCTCTCTAAGCAGTTTACAGAGTCAGCATATTACCCCCAACAATCTGGGTCCTTATTTTACCAGCCTCAGAAGGACGAAAGGCTGAGTCAACCTTGAGCCCCATCAGGATTCAGAGGTTCCTAATTAGGAAAAGAAATAAAGCAGGAGAATGACTTTGTACTAATCCAATGTCTTCTTCACTGCTAATACACTCTTCAAACAATCAATATAATGCCTATGCTCAAGAACAACATCACTAGATGGGGTACACAGAAATCAAATGAACCATAAGAAGCATGAGACTAACAATTGGCTGCTTAGTGACTATTTGAAGTTGCAACAGACCCAAAAATAGAATTTATGATCTGGATTTCTAGTTCTGATATCTACCCCTCCACCCACCCATACAAATGGTCACAAGACTGCATTTTGACAAATTTACAATGCTCACTTAATGAGTGAACAATTGGCCTGCATTTATGGCTATTTCCAGCATCCTGCAAATTTACAATGCTCACTTAATGACTGTGGCATTTGTTTAATGACTGCTACAAAACAGATCATAAAATTGAATGGAGTCACATGGTGACCAACTTCATAACAATCACAACAATTGATGGGAGACTCAATTATGTTTGGAAGTTGAGGACTGTTTGTATTTTATTGTTCAATAAAATACAGTTATGGCTGGTTATGGAAGAGATCATGATCCAGACATGTGCAAGTCACCAACACTGGAAGAACTAAGCCAATCCACTCCCACAATTTGATCATGAACATCTGGCCACCCTTTTCAAGGATAATATAATGAATTACCTTGAAGTTCTGGATCTCATAGATAAGGAATGAGGAAATGTGGCATGAAATTACACAAAATATATTTATGAAATATGAGCATCAGAAGAGATTGCTAAAGGTCAAGAAAGAAAAAGAAAACAGTGAAAATTTCTAAGAAGAAAAGACAAAACTAAGAAAGAAAACGATCTCATGAAAGAACTTTATGAAGAATTTCAGAGAGCTGTTTTTGAGATAAAAAATGTTAAGGACATCCATAAATGCACTGAAGATAGGAATAGGCATGATAAAACTTGGAATGTTTTTCAAAAGATCTCCAAGCTTAGCAGATTCCAATATCAAAGTAATGTGCTTACAGAAGCTAGGAGACAGGTTCAAGATTTTTTTATACAGTATGGTTGGCAACATCCTAGATTCCTTAGAATGGTATCTTCTATTTACAAAAACCTTTAGTACTAAAATGTAGTACTAAAGTACTATAGTCACCCCAGTAGGACCCCAAGGTGACAGTGGGTTAAATCCAAGAGTGAGATCAGTGGTTGATTATTTTATGTCTATTTCTTTCTTACCTGTGAGATGGACCCTCTCCCTGACTGGCCAGGGGAAGAAACCAGCTTGTTGGGAGTATTATATTGTGGGGGTTGCAGAGAATGATGACTGCAGGTGGTGCTGAGAGTTGCAGCTAAAGTGCCACAGAAGTATTCCTTCTCCCATGAAACACTGAATGGTTGATGTGAATTGGTAAGACTGGTAGAATTGCAGGGACACTGATGAGGGAGATCAGAGCTGGGGATAGAACAGTGGTGAACAGTGGTGAAATGCAACCTAATTGCAACATTTCTATCAAATCAATGATGTTTGGCCCCTCCCACATGCCCTTGACCAAGTTTGGGTCCACCCACCCACCCCTGATTTTTTCTATCCTTTATCCCCTTAATTTTTACTTACCTGAATTGCACAGAACGGCTGAGCACCTCCACAGCCTTCTCAATCACCCAGGCAGCCTCCAGTAAGGAAATACAAGCAGTTTAGAAGCCACGCAGCAGCGCAGTTGGCACGCATGTGTGCGCACACCAAACCGATAGCAAAACCGGTTAGACTCCACCACTGGGATAGAAGTCTACCTCATGGGCTGTAGGGCAGGGCAACCAATTCCACTGGTTAGGAATGGAAGCAAGAATGCAAGCCATTACAGAGACAGTGCCCCTGATGCTTAATGCTTTTGTGTTCTGGCCCTCTTAACCCTAGATAACAGACTCTCAGAGGCCCTAGTTTTTGGCTGCTGCTGCAGGTTGGTCAACAGCAAGCCCTCCCCCACCCTTATTTGTGACCTTATTGGGGGAAACAAGTTGCCCTAGCATACATCACCAAGACCTGGCTGAGATAAGACATCTCGAAGATGTATCAAATTGGATTTAGGATATGTTACCAAACAAAGCCTCGGGGTAGGTCAGAGATTTATTTATTTATTTATTTA
>JAEANM010022074.1:0-11689 GCA_017656035.1 Myanophis thanlyinensis
CTACTTACAAAATTTTCAAGTTACAAAACGGCTTCCGGAACGAATTAATTTCGTAAGTAGAGGTACCACTGTATTAGCAACCAGTTTTTTCAAGTTTTATTTATTTGGATTTTTTTCTTCTGAACTTTTAGGTAGATCTAAATGTGCGGTTTGAAACATTAGTGAAAATGAGGGGTCCTTTGTGTTTTCTGAGCTTGCTTGTTTTCTTGCAGATGTTTCATTACCCTAACTAGGTAACATCATCAGTGCTAGTAAGAATTCCTAACTCCTTACTAACATTGATGATGTTACCTAGTTATGATAATGAAAACAAGCAAGCTCAGGGAGCACCAAGGACCCCTAATTTCAACCCAAATATTATCCTTTATTAATAGCAATAGCATTTAGACTTATAGACCACTTTACAGTGCTATACAGCCCTCTCTAAGCTGTTTACAGAATCAGCATATTGCCTCCAACAGTTTGGGTCCTCATTTTACCCACCTTGGAAGGATGGAAGGCTGAGTCAACCTTGGGCCTGGTGAGATTCGAACTGCCAAATTGCAGGCAGATAGTAGTCAGCATAAGTACCCTGCAGTATTGCACTCTAACTAGCATGGCTCCTAGTAAAAAGTTATGTTTTTCCTACAATAAATCATTTATTACTTTATTAAATTTACTACCCATGTCTCTTTCCAAAATGACTCTATGTAGTGTTACATATTTGAAGACTTCTTTATAATTAGAGCAACTCTGATGCATAGCAGTGTAAAATAATTTCAATAATGCTACTTCTAGTAGGACTGTATTAGAGTTTTGCTTAATTCATTGTTAGAAAATAGTGTTCACTTAGAAGGAAGTATTTCTCTCTTTTTATCTCGCTTTTGTTTGGATAATTATAGAGCTACTAAGTATGCTAAACACTATTTTTCAATTAACAGTGGTTTTACAGTATATATTAATACTTAATAGTTTATATGTGAGCAATTTACCCTTCAAAATATTATTGACATCTTTGTTTAGCTTTTGCTAGAATTAATAAGTTAGATTCAGTACACAACCTGAAATAAATTCCTGATCCAATTTTTGGATGTTTTTTCTATCTTCCTCTTCCATATAAGGAGTTTTTATTAAAAACCTATGTTGGGAACAAATTAACATTCTCTTTGTTGATATATCAACTGAAGCAACATTTTTTAAAATGTAAGAGGTTTATTTTCCTTTCATCAAGCATTTTCTACATACAGAACACTCACATATGTAGGATAGATCAGAAAAAATGTAGAAGAGAGGAACTACTGTAGATCATAAAGTAACAGCCTGTTCACAGAGTCTTTTATTTTGTAATAATTACCGTTATTATCACAATGGGAAAAATTGCTAAAAAAAATTCAGAAGTGAGAAATTTAAAGTCATTTTTTTTTTGTTCAGTTAAGTCTATCTGCCAGTTTCTTTAATCTAAAGAGAAGTCTAGTGTTACATAGCCCAGGATACTAATGACACACAAGAAAATAGAAATTTCTAATTAGCTTTACCTATTAGAGTAAAATATTTGATTGCATTGAATAAAATATCAGTTTAATCATTTCAGGTACAGAAACCCAGTTTTTAAAATGATAACAATAGTCAATCCCACCTATGTATTTCTTGAAAATATGAAGGAAAAAAAAAAACTAACAAGCAAGATTATTTTCTTCTTTTGTAGTCGTTAGAATAATTCTAAATTTTTGAACTTGAATTGTTTATATGTAGACATATAAACAACATCAGTAACAGTTTATAAACTAAAATAACCCAAATACCCTGAAAGAGAAAGCGAATGACTGTAATAAGTTTTTAAAAAGTACTTTTATCAACAGTATTGACAAAAGGCATGTATGATAGACATTGTACATGTAACAGTGATACTATCTAGCAAGATGATGCAAATATTTAATTGTGAATTTTATTTATATCAGTGTACTGTACTTTCAGAAAGAAAGTTGAAACATATAAACTTATACACTATTAGGAATAAGAAAAATTGAACTCAATGTGATTTACTTTTCAGTAGACATAGTACCATTATCCTCCATTTTTAAAGACTGGAGTTCTTTTATTTAGGGATTAATTATTTTGAACTCAGTGTAACTTACTTCTGAATAGACACATAGGATTACTGTGTAAAGTGTATTATTAAGCAGATACTTTTAAAATTAAGACTTTTTTGCCAATTTAAATAATAACCCTCAGTATTGATTTTAAAATAAACATTTTCTGCTAAGCAGCTAGATATTATGTTTCTGTTCAATAAAACTAAACTATATCATGTTGATGTAACTGTTTTTTAGGTGGAAAAGTAAGAATTATAATATGAAATTAACAAAACCTTAACCGTAAATTGTAATAAAAATAACCATATCTTCAGGCTGTAGTAATAAAAATGATAGCACAAAATGTTGCAAATATACTTTTTTCCTTTGATCTAAAACCATGCTTTAAAATCTGAGGAGATGAAAAATTTTGAGATATTAAAAACTTTTCACAAGATAAAGAGAACTTATAACCACAAGAATACAATTACATGTTTCGTAGGCTTCACTTTCCTTATGAGACATTTCTGTTCAAGGCACAAAAATATCAAATAGTGGTCAGGACAGGGCATAGTGTTTTAATGCAAAAACTTAATTATGCACATCGTGTGTAATATTAGAAATTCAATGAATCTGATTAAGTATTGTTATTGTTGCTGCTGCTGCTGTTGTTATAATGTGGCATCATTTTGTTATCTACCCATTCTATGTATCATAATATATATTGTCCCAAATTGGCCACTTTTCCCTATGGAGAGTACCAACAGTACATATTTCTCACAGTTTCAGCATCTTTTATTTCACCAAAATTCCATTTTAGTCAACCACACAACATGTACAGAAGGGTCTAACATCTTTAATATAAAATAATGACAATTTGGAGAATGAAGATAAGTGCAATGTACTGTAAAACTATATCCACTTGGGTGTTATCTAATATGGTTCTTTATGATTCTCCAACCCAAATTACTGTGTTTCCTCTCTCAACTTCAGTGATTTCACAATTAAGCTTATTTAATCGTCCATCCAGAATAAACAAGGATTCCTTGGAAGGTGTCATCAGGTACTGACCAAAGAGCCCACTGCCTTCAATTAATCGGTTCTTATTGTTCCAAGGCCATTCATCTGGTTTAAGAGGTTCCTTAAGATTCTTCACCATCTTCACCTTCCCAGAAGACAGTTCTACAAAAAGAACATCAGTCTGTGTACTAGAGCTACCAAAGACATTATATTTATGGGCTTCAGTAAAAGATGGTTGGAAAGCCACATCAGATATGTGCAAGTTTGTGTGAATGTCAAAGGCATCTTGTATTTTTCCTCTTAGTGTAATTGTCTGGACCCTCATGAGACCTTTCACATCATCAATACTGACTATGTAGTGACCATCTGGAGAAATATATGGAGATCCTGTTACATCACCATTATATCCAATAACTGAGTCAGTAACACTATCTACTATTATTTGTGGTGGAATAGCTCCAGTAGTGTCAGGCTTGCAGTTGACAAAATAATATCCTCCAAGATGTGTATATGCCAGAGTCTTTGGAACACAGTTGTAATCCTTTAAACTAATTGTCTTGATATATGACATTGTTTCAAGATCAATTTTCTGGAGTACAGGCTCATCCTTGTGAAGAATGAATCCAAATCTAGATGAAACAGAAAACATTTTTTTAAAAAGTTATATCCTATAACAATTTAAAGATTTGTACAGGAAGCATGCATTCTTATGTGTCTATACATGCTTTAAAGACACATGGGTGTTGGGTTTTGTTTTTTGTTTTTGTTTTTTTGTTCAGACCATGTAGAGATAAATGGTATTTGGATATATGAAATCAAAATGTTTAGAAAAGACTGTAAGTCCACATAGGGCTAGATATATTTTGAATGCTTGGTTTTTTTTAATGTCATTTGTTTGTATTTTTTCTGTATGGAATTCTAATAATGGAAATATACAGGAGATTATTGAAGGCTAGAAGAGAGAGATGATAAAAATCAGCTTTCGTCAACTGATGTTTCCAGTTATGTGTGAGTACATCATGTTTAATTACGATTGACTATGGTAACTGAACATGATGCATGTCTGAATGATTAGACAAACTAGAATTATATAATTAAATACTATGGTAATAAACTGTAATATTTTTGGAATTTTTCTGTTCCACAATGGATCATATGTAATTAATTTATTGCATAATTCAAGAAGGTTTGAGTATGTTGACACCAAGCTATCTTTTCACATCTGACACCTTTCATGGCAATGTAATCAATTAAACACAAATAAACATAATTAATTATCTATTTTGTATCTTGTTATTTTCTTACAAAAATATGTTTTAAAAACATGGGTGTGAGACCCGTGATATTTGAATGACTACTGGAACAATTTTATTATTAAGGATAAAATTACAAAATTACTAATGTGGATGCAAAGAAATTTAGCATTTCCTCTTTTCTTTCAGTTTTAAGCCTTTAATGTAGTGCTTTTTTCTTTCATAGAAAATTGCTGAGAGTTAATGTGTTATTAAAAATGTTTTGAAACTGATGATTTTCTCAAAAACGGAATTCTGAGAATTAATAAATAAATAAGAGAATAAAGATTTTTGGAACCACTCATGTGTACTTTCTAACTCAGTAATGTTTAAAGTAATGATGCACTATATTGAAAGCCAGCAAAACATAACAGTAGTTTAACTTTTTCAGAAAATAACCTTTTAATATTTGAGCTAGGGCATTTGTGAGCCAATGTTTTTATTGCTGTCTGGCATTTGAGAGCCTTGTAAAATGCTATTGATTTGTACTGCTTCTTAGAAACTTATCTATAACCCATAGGTGAACATAACTTGAACTCTTCTTCATGGATCATCTTAAACATTTCAGTCTGTGATTGAATTGGCAAAGATTTCACAGTTCATCATGGTTAACAGTCTTCTATTACAGTTACAGCAACTGTTTCTTAAATGATTATTTTAAGAAGTCTGTGTATGACTGTTCATGCTTTGGCTGGAATTTTAATTGAAGGCTTTGCATCTTCAGAACCATTAATTTGGTACTTTTCATAGAAATTTAATTTTTAAAGATTGCACAAATGTTTTTATTACTTATAATTATGTCATGAAATTATCTGTGATGCCTAATTCTGATTGATAATTCAGTCTCTAGTAAAATAACAAGTAATATAACAGAGTGTTTATACTTTTTCCTGATGATTTGTGTATTAGAAATAGCACATTATGTATAAAACTCTATTTCATGCAACTATTTATCAGTGGCAATCCAAATTTATTACTCCTGACTAAAATTATGATACTTTAATTCTCATGTCTTTTCCATATACAATGTCATTCACAAATGTTTCATAGAATCACACATTGACCATTTTTTTCATAATCCAATAGTGAAACAAATGTGGATTCAACTCAAAATATATTGTACTAAGGTAAAACAGGTGCAAATGGTATAGGCAACTAAATACATCAAAATGTACCAAAAATGGCAAATGTCATTGTATTGGTTCACTATGTTCTGTTTCAGGCCTCAAAACACACAAAAACATACCTAGCTGTGTGCCATAACTAACAGGGAGATAAGCAACCTCCTGGCTGAGAGCCCAGAATGCTATCTCAATTAAAACAAAGCTTGATAGAAACTCATGGATTCTCCTTAGTTCTATTCATTTGACTTTATTAAAACTGTTGTTTTCTGCAAAATCCCCCTCCTTTTGCTCCTCCTATAAGCTCTCCAGGAGGGACCAATCATTAGCCATCTGTATTCTATTTTCTTCTCTGGCCCTGCTTCCAAAGCTGCTCCTTCCTCCTCACAGCCCTATGCATATGCACATCAGGGACAGCCTCCCTGTTCTTCCTCACTGCTCCATGACTCAGAAGTCAACTGGTGGCCAACAGGCCTCTAGTCCCTGCTCTGACTCCAAACACCCCCCAGAGTCTTCCTCAGTCTCCAGAGCAGTCCCATAGTGTTCATCACTGTCAGATTCCAACAACAGCTCAGCTGGCTGCTGTTGGGCCACAGTATTGTGCTTGAACTGCAAAAGTAACACTATTTTTAAAAGTAATCTAAGTATACAGTGTTTCTCTAGAAGATAGATTATGAACCTAACAATCCATAAACTGTGATCCTCATCCTTAGAAACAAAGTATACAAAAATATTGAATTAACCCTGTTTCAGCTGGAAGTTTTCCTAGTAGAAACTAAAAGTTAAGTCTTTGTTTCTGAGAAATAAATCAGATGGGATGTCATTATCCTTTGTTTTACTGATGTATGTAAAGGAAAGGCTCTATCTAAAGAGGAGTGTTAGCAAAAGAAAGGAGGGGGATGATAAGGAAAATATACTATATAAATTTCAATAAATAAAATAGAAAAGAAAGAAATGGAAAGTAAATTGTTCAATTCTACTGACAATCTGGATCTGTAAAGCAAGGCTTCATCTAGTAAGGTAGCAGAATTCAGAAAGTGAAGACTGTATGTACTTATACAGCTTCTAGAACCATGGTGGAGAACCTATGGAATGCATGCCTGAAGCATCACACAAAACCATCCGGCGAGCCACGCGCAACTCCACTGACTCATCCCGTTCCTGCATGCTGGCCAGCTGGCTTTTGCAGGGGTGGGAGCAATGAAACCCAGAAGTGCAGCATCCCAGCATGCATGCATGCTCTGAGAGCTGAATGTCCAGTTTCTGATGTGCGCATGTGCACTGGCCAAATGTTTGTCATGCACACATGTATGCCAGGAACCAGAAGCCCGGCTCTTGGATTATGCATGCTCACTGGGTTGCTGCGTTTCTGGGTTTTGGTGCTCCTGTGTGTGCGAAAGCCAGATGGCTGCTGAGCATTGGTGTGCAGGAATAGGACGAGGAGACAGTGGGGCTGCGTGTGGTTCACAGGATGGTTTTGTGTGCCTATTCTAGAACAAAAGATACTACCTCACTCATTCAACTGCACATCCAGGGAAAATTAATTGAATTTAACTAAGACACCTCCACCTTTATCTAGCATGCTTATCATGGCTGAGGATTCAGACTACGATGAAGTTCTCCAGCTAAACTTGTGGAAGATCAGCCTTAGGAAACACGAGCCCAAGAATCACCTGTGGCTGATCAAACAGAGGCACAATCTGAATGGTCAGAGGATGATGTAAAGATTCCAAGCCCTAATACTCTGCAAGTAGAACAAAGAGCAGAACAATGACAGTCAGTGTGGGTTTTGCCAAATAGAGAGAGAGAGAGGCCTTCATAATTGAAGGCAGCTGGTTGCAGTGATTAAGAGGCAGTACAGGCCAATGTTCCTTTGATGTAAACACCTGTCAGATCAGTAGTTCTTTCATCCTATCTTGTGGATTCTGCTTATGAAACTCTGACCACTGAATTGACTGACAAACCTGGCCTGGCTCTTTGAACTTTGGACTGATTCTGCCTAAGGTAAAACTACTTAAGTGACCTTTCTTTTCCAGAAACTCTGTTTTCATATACATTCCTTTCCTTATGTGCCATTATCTTTAGTAAACTGCTAATCTCTAGTAGCAACTGTCTTTGAGTATGCAGTTTTCCTGAAGAAGGACAATGTCTGTATATCTTTTGTCCTGTTCATTTTTCCTTAGAATGCTCCAGGTTATTCTGAGTAGGATTGCCAGATGGATGTCCGCAAACACAAGAAGCATAAAGCATAATGTTTAATTATTTAATTATTATACACAATATTATTGCTAATATTGATTATGGTCTAGGCTTTCATAATAGGTATCTCAAAAGTTAAATACTATTATTTCCCCCCAAATATACAGTTTAATTCAGGTAGTTGCTCATTCTCATGAAGACAATTGTGGCTTCTATCACCACAACTAAAATTTACCATGTCAACAATGGATCCTACCATTATAACTAAAACCGACCGTAACTAAAATTAATCAACCTCATTCATTTTGGTTGACCCTCATTTATTTTGCTGTGTTCCTTTTAAGTAGAGTATCTTGGGGCCAACATTTTGTCTTTCCATTTTAAATATCTATATGAAGCCACTGGGGAAAGACATCCATAGGTTCATAAAGCACTATCTTCAATATCAATATGAGATGATATCCCATCAGACATCTTAAAGCTGTAGTAGTCAAGTAGCATCATCCATGTTTTGCCCCAATATCTAGAGCAAGGGTGCCCACACTTTTGGGGCTTGTGAACTACTTCTACTGTACCAGTAGCAGTGACGGCATTTGGCCCTGCCCACTGGGTCAGAAAGGAGTAGGCGGGGCTTCCTTTCTTCATGCAGCTCAAGTTAGTTTTAAAAAGTTTTCCTGCCTTTTGCTGCACTTTGGAAGTGGGATTGCTTCTGGGCGAACAGCTGGAAGAAGAGAAGCCATCATCATGGCTCATGTTTGTTTTAATTTTTTTCCTTTCCATGAGCCATGGCAGTGGCTTCTCTTCTTTCAGCTACTCACCCAGGAGCAATCCTGCTTCCAAAGCACAGCAGAAGGCAGGCAGTCTACCCACATGACCTTCACAATTGAGCAGTCAATCGCAATCAATGTATTGGGCACCCCTGATCTAGAGCCTATGTGGATCTGAATGGCTAATTTCAGGCTCTACAAGCTGCAATGGATGCCAATGGGCTGCCAGGTACAGCTCAAGGTGCTGGCTATACTATCAGTCATGGCAAAAGTTAGCTTAACTGAGGGACATCTATCTTCCATGGTCACAAACTTTTCTTAACTCTTCTGGAGAGAGAGTGAGATGTTAAATGGTAATTGTATTGAAGGTTAGAAAACACTAATGAAGGTGATCTCAAATCAGGAACTTTGATCAGAATGATGAAAAATAAAGATGGAAATGCATTTTGACAAGAGATCCAATTAAGAGCATGATAAAAAATTGCTTTTTACATAAGAAGATTACAAAAGATGTTAATACCCTGTGAAATTGCTGAGGAATCAAGTGAATCAATAGATTGCACTTATTTTCAGTTCAGTTCTGAAAGATGGAAGAACTCTACTTGGTCTCATGATCTGAGAAATCACACTCAGATTTCTGGAAAAAAGCTCATAATTTCTTATTCCTATAGGGAATGTTGTCTCTAGGCATACCTATATAGGTATTTACTAATCAATGAAATTCTACAGGTATGCTGCTGTTGTACTGTACTTCAGTTATTTTAATTTTTACTTATTAGCCAAACTGATGACCAATGGAACAGAATTATCATTTCAAATATTAAAAGAAAAACATTTTAAATCAGTGATATTCAGAAATGCAGACAGAAACCTTGGAGCTTTAGCTATCTATTATTGCTTTTTGTTCCCATTGAATCTAAACTTCCTTGGGTTCATCTTGGTCAGCTGAGTTACCTCTTCTATGCAATGGCTCATGCTTCAATTACTTTTATATTCCAAGAAAACTAACTTTAACCTACTGTAATTTTATATGGATCAATTCTTCTTTACCTTTACCCAGACTTTAATTATCTCAACACATTATCTCAGCAACTCTTTAAAATTTTCTCAAGGTGATTGAGGTTTTCTTCCAAAAGTATTATAGAAGAGCCATTTACATGAGTATTTGTTATAATGTATACTCTGTACATTGCTATTACAGTAGGGTCTTTGGTGAAAATGAATTTTTCCATACTATTACACTTGAGAGGACAATCTACTTCAGACAGAGCCACATAGAAAATGCAGATTCCAGCAACCATCACAGTTAAATTAAAAATGGCTCTTATTTTCCTCCAGCCACATTATTCTACAGTAAGAGACATACATTTTTAAAAGAGTAAAAAACAGTGGTTTGCGACTTGTAGGACTTTAATTAAGAAAAACAACTTCATTATTATATATGATCTCATCATGATGAAATTTCAAATATTTTTACATTTTAATATTGAAATAATTTGGTGTGCAACTCAATAGAAAATTAGACTGTAATGTTCTAATAATTGTTCTTCAAAGAGTTAGTCCCATTGAAATCCAAGGTCCACATACACAGAAATATGTTGTAAATGAATTCAAGTTTATGATGATGCCAAAAGTGGCATTTCAAGAGTTCCAGAAAGTTAAGAATTGGAATCTGTCAAAGTGTTTTTTCTTCTAAATGAATTAGCAACATGTTTGTTTCTTTGTGGAAACCATGGAAATGACTTAGCTGTATCCCTCTTAACATTCCAAAAATCACAACTTTGTTATCAAGGATGGGGCATCTCAGGGAATGAGGGAAATTTTGCAGTGGTTCCCTTACCATGGTTAATGTCATCCTCTTTTATTTTGTGTGCATTTTATAGTTTTGTTTTGTTTTTAAATTGTGACTTTTTATGACTTTTTGTGACTTTTTTTAAAAAAAAAATCACTATTTTACACTGCCCAGAGTCACTTTCATGTGAGACGGGCAGCTATACAAATACAACAAACTATAAATAGAGGTAGACTAAAATTTATTTTGGAAAATTATCCTCTACATTAGAACTTCTAATGAAAATAATACGATAAAATTATTAAAACTATTATTTAACTTAAACAAGACTTAACTTTGAAAATATTAAAGGAATTGCATTTTTAATTGTTTGTGAATTAATACATCCCCTATGACCAATAACAGTTTAGGCAAACAGAATGAGGTACTTCACAGAGAGACTAATTAATTCTATTAAAACTCTAGGCTATCATACCGGTAAGATGATTGTTCATTCTTGTACATGTGAAAGTAGCTGCTGTGTGATGTTCAAAACACCTGCTAGAACTATTAAAGGAGCTAAAGATCAAGAATGAATATTTTACAATTACTTAATTTAACACTGCTTTGAAACACTGTATATCATAATTACAGACTTTAATTTATTCCAATTATCTTACTTAAATTTATGAACTGTGGTGATAACTTCTAAAATATTTTGAGTGTATTCTTTTTTTCTCTTATTTTATACAGAAATGGAATTGTTAAAACACAGGCTCCTTGGGCATAATTGAGGACCTTCTGTTGGTTTCACAGATATAGATTCAATTACTTTAATATAATGCTTGTTAAAATGCAGTACTGCAGGCTACTTCTGCTGTTACCTGTAATTGGGCAGTTCGAATCCTACCAGGCTCAAGGTTGACTCAGCCTTCCATCCTTCTGAGGTGGGTAAAATGGGGACCCAGATTGTTGGGGACAATATGCTGACTCTGTAAACCGCTTAGAGAGGGTTGTAAAGCACTGAGAAGCGGCATATAAATCTAAATGCTATTTCTACACTAAAAATATTTTAATATTTTGAGCAAAAAATAGTCCTCTGCTTATTTCCCTAGAAAGCTGTCTTTTGTTTGCCTTCTTCTGCAAACTTTCCAAAAGAAAGTTTACAATTCCCTCCTTCTTAGGCTGGGAGGGAATGGTCAAAATCATTCAGCTGTGTTTTATGGTTGAGATGGGATTAAAACTCCTGTTTTTTAGCCTGATAAAAAAATTGGGTGTCTTATATAAGCACTATTATGCTTATACAGTGGTACCTCTACTTACAAAGAGCTCTACTTACAAAATTTTCGACTTAAAAAATTTTTTTCGAGAAAAAAATAGTCTCTACTTATAAATTATGTTCCAAGATACAAAAGGCCATCAGCTCGGGCAGGTACAGTACTTGTTCTCGAGCTGGCGGGAGGCGGGA
>JAEANM010022075.1:0-11688 GCA_017656035.1 Myanophis thanlyinensis
TTAAATCGTATTTTAAAATGATATCTAATCAGCCGCTATTTAATTATTTTAATTAATTTTAATTGTATTTTGTATCTTTACTTTGTTTTTATTGGCTGTAAACTGTCCCGAGTCCTGAGGGAGATGGGGCGGTATATAAATTAAATAAAATAAATAAAATAAATAAAATAAAATAAATCTAGTAATCCAGATAGTAATTTCATATTAATTTCAATGCTTGTTGCATTCAATTTCTGGTTATTATTGGCTTTGGATCATATTAAGTTTTCTCCACAAAAGTGAGCTTGCCTGGATCTTATGCTGAGCCACAGAGGCCTTGCTCATGTACCCATTAGTAGGATGAATCACAGAGTTGTACATGAGAGGTCTATTTACTCCAGCACCAAAGAAATATTTTGCTTGGCATGATTCAAGTTTATTTTTAATTTAGTATTACCTTTATTTAATGTCATTTTATGCAGGATTTTCTATCTAGGATCATAAGCATGTAAAATAAAAGAATGAATATAAATAAACAAGATTTAGTTTCATTGGTCAATAATATTTTTAGATTCGTATAATATAAATATATTATTACCTATGTGCCATATTATTTCCACATCAACAGACATGAAATTATTTAATCAAAAGTTATTTAAATATCTATAGTGTAACTGGATCTGTAGGATCTGTGGAATGGTTTGCTTGAAATAAAGGCTTTTGAATAAAACTATTGAGATCTGAATGGAAAGAGACATAAGCAATCTGGCTTTTAGTCCTGTAATGACATTCACTAAGTGATAAGGAACAGTTAAACATGAGTTGACCTGCTAGCTCTAATAAACATCCCCATATGGTGGTGCACAGCCAGCTTTCTAAGATTATGGTGTCAAGTTTCAATTATCAGCTGTTCTCAAAGATGCTAAAGCTAAATATGGAAGCAAAGAACAGAGCAGTCCATTTTTAGTGATAAGCAAGTTACCCACAGCAAATATTGTGCTGTGGCTGGCTAGATAATTTATTTAGTAGTATTATTACTGTGCTGTAAATATCCCCAAGGTGTGTCCAAATAAGTAAATCACATTAGAAAAAAGGATATAACTTACAATATCATAGATGCTGTTCTGAATTCAGTACATCCCTAATTATTATTCAGATAACTGTACATGTAGGTCATTTTAAATTTAAATTTATCACTAATTTCCATCACATAAAATGAAGCTAAATGCACATGTGCTTTTGTAGCAACTATTTCTTCTTTAATTCTGAATAATTCCTTAATAAAAAAAGGCAGATTCTAACTCTTTTCTGTGAAGGTCATCATTTTTACTAAACACACACATGGGATTGACTTGTCCAGTAATCATCCAATTTAAATTTGATTGCAGATGCCAGATAGATTCAGTATCACATTATTTTTTACATGTTTACATGGCAAGGAGAAAAGGAAGAGTTTAATGGCTCTAAGGCTGAAATTATATACCCAAAATGAAATCAATAAGCAATAGGCATTTCTTACAAAATATTAAACCATCAGTTGTATTCCCAGTATTGTTGAATGAGCTTTATAGTTAGGATTTTAGATAATTCTAACTATAGTGCTACCTTGTACATATTTTAGTTGCACTGTCAACAACTGAATCTACTTTGAGGGGTCCTTGGTGAATCTATTTTAATACACTTCAGATATCACTCCTAGAATTATGATCCCAGATAATCAACCCTCGTGATCTCAAAAATATGTTGGAACTATAATTTATAGAATTCCCAGCTAACTATTGACCATGTGTGTGAGAACTTTGAAAATTGTTCAGTCATCTCAAGACATCTTGAAGACATCAGGTTGAGGAATGCTGAATTGCAACATGATTGTAATTCACGATTTGTAAGATTTTGTACAGAGAAGATAATCTCTCAGACAAATGAAACTTGAGGTACTGACTGAGGAACAAACCTGGCTTGTCAGTGGAAGACATCTCTTTTCTCTTACTTTCTGATAACATCCTTCCCTGTCTGCTGCCCTCTCTCCTATCAAAGCCCACCCACTCTTTCTAATAGCTTCTGCACCAGTACACCATGGCTGCGATAACAAATGCTGCCTCATTTCAGTATGATGAATGAAGAGTTTTAATGAAACTGGCCTAAGCCATTCCTGGCAAGCTGCCTGCTTTTTCTTTGTTCTAAGCAGAGGTGATTCATCACTCACAGAACTCCCTCCATTGCAGCATCCCCAATCAATGCATCCTTTCCACCTGTCTTCTTCCTTTATCCCCCCAGGTTCCTTTTTTTCCCTAGCTCTCTCACCTTTTTCTCACCTTTATTAGGCTTACAGCTCAATATGATGAGATGTTCCTTATTTCCCTCATCTCTTTGCATCAGCACAGTTGTCAAAGACTAAGACATGTTTGTGAATGTCAGCTGCACCTTTCTTTCCCTAGTGAACAGTGACCTAATATATAAACACACATTAAACAGCCCAACAGAATATCTGATGACTATTAATTATCTCTGCCTGCCCCATTCTGTATTAAGGTTGCCTCAATTCCCTGGGGTGGGTTATTGGTCTATGATGCATAGTTTTAAAATATCAGAAAAAATAAATAAGCCAACCACCCCCCACCCCTGCCGCTTGGAAAATCCACAAATGGGCAAACTAAACTAGCAGCACAGTTTATCCACTCATCATTTTGGAAGAAAACAAATAGATGCAGTCTCAGGACAGGAATGACACCTTAATCAAACCAGTCAGTAATGATGACTTCCCACTTTTACAAACCAGAGACATTACATAAAGAGCAGAGCCTATAAGGAGATAAATTTCTGTAGCTTTTTTATTTGTTGTACAGGTATTTTTTCCCATCACTGCAAGGAACTGAACCAGATTTGACTTGTCATATTGGAGAAGACAGAGAACAAATGACAGAAGTCTTTGGAAATTATCAGTCATCCAGGTCATGGTTGTTCCAAAGATACTTTTTCAAGAGACAAGTGAAGCTTCTGTTTTTTTCTTTGAAGATGTTTTGCTTCTCATCCAAGAAGCTTCTTCAGCTCTGACTGGATGGTGGGGAATGGAAGAATGTATACTTAACTGGCCTTCAGTAAGAGCTGTAGAAGTTTCTTGGATGAGAAGTTAAACATCTTCAAAGAAAAATCAGAAACTCTAGTTGCCTCTTGAAAAAGCACCTTTTGGACAAATGACGGAAGGAAAAATAATGGACCTGGTTTTTACTTTTTGCAAAAGTAAAAACCTGGTTATTTTACAGGAATTTCAAGATGGGAGAATAGGATTATCAAAATTTGATCTCAAGTATGGTATGAAAGATGCTAGCTGACTATAGACAGATTTATGCTTTTTTAAAAAGTACAGTGGGTTTTTGTGAGATGCTTACAATCAGAAAATGTAAGTAGCATGGAAGACAAATTAATTATCCCCCTTTTTCTCTCTTCCCTCCCTCTTTCTCTCTTTCACACACACAAACACAGTGCTTTAAAAACGGCAGTGGGAAATGCCAGTGAATCTCTAATGTTACACATGGTTTGGTTGTTCTTGTAAAAACAAATGAGATGTTTGAAGATTTAAGACTGTAGAGAGGGAAAGATGTAAACTGTTTTTGTTAAACAATTCCTCAGATAATTTTAATGGCTATGTTTTTGTCTCAGAAATGGAATTGTTATCATTAATCAGCATGTTTAATCTGGATTTCAGGAGTATAACAAAGGAAGTTTATATTCATGACTTTTATAATAATAGAGGAAAAAAGCAAGGCTGTGAATAGGTTGGGATTGTAAAAGAAAATGATAATGTATGATTCCAAAAAGCAATATGTAGAGTGTCAGAGTTCCACACAACATCTTCAACTCAATCAGAATGCCAGAGAACGAAAGTTCAAAGAATAAGATTTTATTGAAAAAACATTGTCCTGGTACGATCTGTTGAATCCTGAATCTAAAGCTTCCGGGATTCCAACACCCAAGTTAAACTCAAAGTTCCACCCCATTAATTATCACATGCCAATTATTGTCCAACTACTTCAAAGAGGAGTCCAATGACTTCTCAAACACTTCCCATGCAGACAGCAAGAAAGCTCTCATGAGAAATAACTTGAAAGGAATGAAAACAAGACAAGCAGCTGCCGCTTCTAACTCCCGCTTCGGCCTCTCAGCGACCTTGAACGTGAAATATGTCAAGATCTACATAGCCCTAAAATCAGCCTTTATAAAACAGCCTACACAATATAATGGAACATCCCCCCTATATTCAAATGTCCTTTTGGATCTTGACATAGAGACAGAGATGGAACAGTAGATGACTTTTCTTCAAAAAGTTGACCAAAAATATGGTTAGTTTTAGACATGCATAAATAAATAAATAGCTTTCTAAGCTATTAGGGAGACAAATAGATGTTTTGCAAAACTAGCCAAATCTCTTAAAAAGAGAAATTCACATTAAGACATTTCACATTAAGTAATATTGTAATAAGTAAGTAATACAGCAGTAGGAGCAATATACCTTATATTCAAAATGTTCTGATTCTAATCTGAAATTCAACTCCTGTAAACTGAAGGTTTTTCTCCAGCACAAAAAATATGGGAAATTATGTATAGATTGGTCTTTAAGATGTAATGGTCTATAACGGTGGTCCCCTTTGCACCTTGGTGGCCCAACTTGGGGTGGGAAGAAGGCAACTGGGCCACATAAGTAGTGGGCTGGCATGCATGAGTATGCATGCTTGACTTGTGTGAGTGGTGGGCCTGGTTCTGAATAGGCTACAAATTGAAACCAACAACACATCAGTCATGACTACCGTCTAAAAAAATTCATAAAAAAATAAAGTTGAACTAAGAGGAAGATTATATATATAATAATATATATAATATTTAAAAACAGTTGAAATGAAAAGGTCAATCAATGATCAGACAATTAAAGTCTACATATAGCTGATGGAATTATCACTATTTGCTTTAGTTCAACTTTATTTTTTTAGACTGTAGTCATGACTGACTTGTGTTATTGCTTTCAATTTTACTTCTGTAATCTGTGTCGAGGTATTATATTTTTAAGGCTGCTGCTGATTATTTTAGATGAAGGAATGGATGTTGCTGAGAAACAAGCTACTTTTAGAATTAGAAGGGGATAGCCTGAGGTTTTGATGGCATGGGTATTTATGATAATATAAAGTTAAAATTTATGTGATTTTTAAAAATCATTTCATTAGACATGCCCTATTGAAAATATGGAATAGATATACTGGAATGTCATTAAATTACAGTTACATAATCCTGGTTAACTGAATAACCAGTGCATCCAGAAGATTAATGTCCTGTAATCTGTACACTAATGGGTGACTCTTTAGTGACTCATCTTCCTTCCCCTATCAAATGCAATTTTTATTTGTTTTAGTTGATCTACTGGTAATTATCCTCCCTTTCCAATTCACTGCTTTATTTTCCTTTTTCATCTACTCTTTTTTATTTGTTGGCAAAGTTTTAGACTGCATACTTTTTTAAAAAAAACTAAATATTTATATAACTTCATTTCTATTTTTTTGTAACTGGGCAATATTTCTTTGATTGTTAAATGGTGCATGGGGGCAGGGAACAGGAAGATAATCTGTTTTTCTTGCAGATGTAAAGTTAAATATATGTATTCATCATTTGCATTTTCAGAAAACAAAATGTTTCTGCAAAGTTTTAGAATGAATGCTCTCAGAATTTGTAAATTATAGTGAAGAGCACATGAGTATTTTGCCATCTGGTGGTTGCTTGCAGCATATCATTAACTGTGTTTTAACGATTTATTATCAGTTGTGAATAGTAAACAATAAAAATATAAGATAATATAATGCAGCATTTTATAAATATATATTTTAATAAATTACAGTTCATTTCATCACATAAACAAGGAACAGTGCTATGGATATTATATATACAACTGTTGTTTGGAATAGAGGTCAGATATTGGGAATGGTAGAAAGAGACACATATGAGTTACCTTAATTAACGAATGTTTATTGAATATAGTGTGTAACACATATATTCTTACATTAATGGTGTAATTAACATGTGTTGTTTGAAGACACTTAGTCCCGTGGCTAATTCATATGCCATGTGGTTTGATTTCCTAACAAATTCACCCTTTCAGGATGAAATCTATCTTTGTAATTCCTTTCCAGAAGTACAACTTTGCAGGCACTTGAGGTCAGTGACAGAAATTAAAATTAAAATGTTCTTCCAATTCCATTTGGCTAGTCATGATGTCTAATTTATGTTCATTTATTCAATTGCATATTTTCTGTCGCATAGTTGCAGAGTTTCTTCTGTGTAATGTATATTGCTGATTGCATATTGAAGGATGCATATTGAAGGATGCAAATATATGTTAATCTGATGTTTATACAGAATTATTAGGGGAGGAGGAGGAGGAGGAGGAGGAAGCATAACCACTTTTGAAATGCAGTTTTCGCCACCTCGTACAAAACCATTCATGGCAGGTGACAAAATTGTGCATTCCTGCCCTGGAACATACTGTAATTTGTTTCTTTTTCTATTTGACTTAATGTACAATTAAATAAATATAGTAAACATGATTATCCTGCTTTTATATAATAATATATCCCTTAATATTACAATTTTGCAATAACATTGGGAAGGAATGTGAGTCAACATAGAAACTTTTTACTCTTTAGACTAGAGTTTATCCTAGCATTAAGTTATATCCTTCCATCTTTCTTGATGTCTTTCATCCCTTAAATTCTAGGGACAAGTTTGGACCTGGCAAATCTAAGAAACTATCTTATTAAACTTGCATTGTGATGATTCTTCTTCGTTGTTGTCGTCATCATCATCATCATCATCATCATCATATTTTAATTCAGAAGGAAGGCAACCTAACATTCTGAATAGGTCCCTGAATTTATTGTCCAAAAGTCCTCCAGTATGAATGTAGCCAACGTTTCCCCTTTCCTTTTTTCAGGAAGATTTTAGAGGCAACAAGTATGTTTTAAACCTTGCAGAGATTGAAGGCAAAAAACAGAGACTGAATCCCACCCCACCCAAAAACATCACCTTCAACTCTAGCCTGTATGTAAGTGTGTGTGTGTTTTTGGGGTCTATGTATGTGTATTAACCATCCAATTAAGTGGCATCACTGCCCTAGCCTTAGTATAAAGCATGTTGCAAAGTGTAGTCTCATATTGGGAAAGATTGTCTAACCTTGTCTTCAACCCCAGTGATGTCACACTGGCAGTCACGCAGATAGATGCGTCACACACAGACCACACCCACCCCAGCTCCATGAATGGAAAAAAACATTGTGATACATCATGTGACATCAACATGATGCCATGAGTTTGACATCCATGATTTGAAACATAGTTTCCTGCTTTGATGTTTTTTTATTGATACTTGGAAAATAGATTGATTTTTCATTCAGGATGCAATGGAAAACTATGTCTTATAAAATGCCAGAAATATAGTTCTGCTTTATAGAAAAAAAAGGAAAGGAAACAGCATGCAGTGCTATGTTGCACTCAAACTTAATAGATCAAGGGTATATATGAAAATGACATAGTAACAGCAATAATGTACTTCCCTCTATCAAAACTGTTGGCTTTTTAGGCTCTTACAGCAAGATAAACCATGTCTTTGTAACACTGAGTAATTCTTCATGTGGCCAGAAGGGACAATTTCAGATTTAATTGCAGGAACCTCAAATGAAAATGACAGATTCAAGTGATTAGGAAACAACTGTCTCTGTCCAAGATTCTGAGCTATAGTACTGCTAACTCAATCTTCGCTAGACAAAGATGCTTGCCATACTTTTTGAAAAAATAGCCAGAGAAATGTAGTTTGTACACAGAAAATATAATTTGTATACAGAAATGTAATTTGTATACAGAAAATCCTAGTTCAATGTTTGACTTTCCCAGGTAGCACTGGAAAAATTCTTCCCTGAAATATTCAACAGCATCACTGACAACAACACAAGTGTGGACATAATTGATTTATGTATAACTCTTTATGGGTCAAAAACAAAAGGTCTTAGATCTGAAGTGAATAATGGAGATTTTGAGAGCATATTAGAATAGGGTTAGAAAATGGCTACTATGATGGGCATAGCACAGGCATTAAGCACAAGGCAAAGAAGGCATGTTGCACCCTTTTATGCACAATTCTGTTTTCTTTATCCCTTCATCTTCTGTCTTCTCTGGTCAAGTGAGCACAGTTCCTGAGCTTCAACCACAGTTATTTGTAGTTTCTAGAAATGTCTTTGCAAACAAACAAACAAAAAACATTCTTGAAAAGAAATGTAATATTTGGGGACAGCATTTTTGTTTTGCATCATGCTGGTACTATTAGAAATAAATAAATAAAGAACCACTGTGGATCTCCAGGCCTTCCGACGTGCCCTAAAAACTCATTTATTCCAACAAGCCGGCCTGGCCTGACATGTGAGGGGTTTTAGATCTTGTGACGTTAAATTTTAATTGGAATTTTAAGTCTAAATTTTAACTGTTTATTTTATAATTATCAGCCTTAATTTAATTAATTTTAATTTGGTTCTATATTGTCATATTGTATACATGTTTTTTACTTGGCTGTACACCGCCCTGAGTCCCTTGGGAGATGGGGCGGTATAGAAATCCTGACAAATAAAAAAAAAATAACAGTTCAATAGTCTCAACTCTTAATGTTCCAAAACTAATTCACTTATTCTTCTAAATCAGTGGTTGACAAACTGCGGCTTACGAGCCACATGCAGCTCTTTGGCCCCTCGAGTGTGGCTCTTCCACAAATACCAAGCAAAGAAATGCTTGGGAGAAGCCAGGCTTCTCAGGTTGGGGGTAGGTGGGGACAGCTCCGTGGTGCAGGGCTCTTTCCAAACCTCCTTTTAAAATCCAGCTCTTTTTCCAAGCCTTGTAATCTTTTCCTTGTAGCACTGGTGAGCTGGGCTTTTTAAAATCCTCCCAGCTTCTCTGGCTGCCGAGCCCAGGATTTCAGAAAAAAAGCAGCTCAGTGCTACAAGGAAAAGAAGTTGCTGGAGCTGAAGGGGCTGTTGTGGGAAAGCCTCTGACTTTTATTTTGAAGTGCAGAAGCCAGTGAGTTGAAATCCCAAGTAACCAGAGAGGGGTGATCTTTTTTATCACAGCACAAAGGTAAGGCTAGTAAAAAGATGATAATGTGTATTTTAACGAAGTTAATAAAGCCTCTGAATAGTTAAGGCAGGCAATCTTTTTGTCACCAAGCATGGATATATATATATATGCAATTAATAATAATAATTTATTAAATTTGTATGCCATTTATATGCCATCAGTAGTCCAATTTCCACCAGCTCTCTGTAGGTCAACAGCACTGGTGGCAGTCGTTGTTAATCTGGGGCATGACCGATCCAGTATAGAATTTGCATTGTTGATTCGCATATTTGGATTTGGCATGTTTTTATGCCAGATGCCCTTCCTGACGCAGCCCTCTCTATTTATCCAGGCTTGGGACTGGCACAGAAGTCACTGGCTCGCGATCCAGTAACTACCTCCTCTAAATTGATGACATCAAATTGTACACAAAGAATGAATCCATCGACTTGCTGACTCCATCAGACACATCTTTCAATGAAGATATTGGAATGTCATTTTGACTACAGAAGGTGGCCAGTTGGTAGTCAAGAGGGAAAGTAATTGATGGGATGGAACTACCAGTTGGCCACATAGCTGACATACAGACCACTTACAAGTACCTTCATATCCCATAATCACATGGAAACTAAAATGAGAAAGCAAGGAAGAATAGCAATGTTCAGGTATCACCAAAGGATAAGTCAGGCCTGAAGAATCAGCTCAATCAGAATAATGTGATCTATACCATAAACATGTATGTCTTGTCAGTATAGGGAGTTGGCCAACAAATGACACAAAAGCTGCTGATATGAATATCAGAAGTTTTTCACAATGTATGAAGGTTTCCACTAAAAATCCAACAGCCATAGGTTATCCAGCCTGAAAGAGCATTCCTCCTTCAGAACTCTGGGATGTAATCAATCAGGTCCCAGTGATTTGAACATCTCTAGAGTAGATACGTGTTCTCTTATCATTTTCTTGTTTAATTTGTATTCCTAGTCTGTCTTTTATGGTTATATTTTTGGTAGGTTGGGCTGTATTATCTTTTGATGTGAAGACTGATGCAAAGAATTAATTAAGCAGTTCTGCTTTCTCTCTACTGCCTGTTACTTTCTTGCCATCTTCTCTCAATGGACCACCAATTGTTTCTTTGACTTTTTTCTTGTTTTTTATATGTTGAAAGAAACTTTTTGATATTTGTTGAAAATCTTACTTCATTCTGAGATTTAGCTTTCCTAACATCATCTTTGCAAGTTCTGGCTATCTGCTGATATTCTGCCTCTTTCCATTTTGTACTTATCTTTTTTGTCTTTCAGTTTATCAGAGAGATTTTTGTGCAGCCATGCTGGTTTCTTCTTGAATTTCTTGTTTTTATTTTTCAGTATTATTGAACTGGTCTGGGCTTTTATAATCATATTTTTCAGGGTTTCCCAAGCTTCTTGAGTTGTTTTCCCATTAAAGATTTTAATCCATGGAATCCTACACAAACTGTCTCTAAGTTTCATTTTCACTGCACACATGTTGTGCATTGACAATAAAGGATTGAATTGTTTGTAAAATAAGCTCTTTTAAAGTCTGTTTATGTTTGTGTTATAATGAATTCCAGTATAACATTGTTCCTCTCCTCCAAAGGTTTGGCAACTTGAACCCCCCTGTATCCCGTCTTCTCTGTTAGTAAGAATTAGGGCAAGTATAGCTGTCTCTCCAGTTCTTCCCCCCACCCCCATCTTTTGGATGACAAAGTCAGCTAGGTCTGCCAACCTGTGGGTGAGAACCAAATTTAAGTTCAATTAATTATATACTAATGAAACTGTCTCTATGTTCCTGGATTGGCTAAGCTTCATATTAACTACAGTATGTGTACATCTGTTCTTCCAGATAACTGACAATACTTTATCATTGTGAGAGATACTGATATTAAGCTTTCCTTTTTCGCCGGAGGAAATTATGTGAATTTTCCTGGAGAGCAGGAATTTTAATCTGGGCAAGTATTGATAGAGTTGCTTTGTACCAAAACAAAAGTTTATTGCAGGAAATATGTGGGTCCAGGAAAAGACAAAATATTAGTTCTAGAGAGAAAGATCAGGTAGAATAAAGAGGATAAAGGAAAAACGAATGAAAGTGCATTAATATCTGCACTTCATTTCTTCTTGTGGACATTGGTTTTGAGGTACTGAAGAATTAATGAACATTTTCAATATTTCCTACAGCCACAGTAAGGAGCATAGTGTGGAGGTGAGGGTGGCAGTTGTACTGAAGGGAACATCCTATATTTGTCCTCAGGCTTCCCTGCTTTCTTTAAGCAAACAGCTGGTGAGAATTATTTTTTCTACCACCAATATATTCGTGTGTGTTCTGATTGCTTTAATGCAAAACACTTTAGGATAGTTTGGTCTTGAATAGACAATTAAGGCTTATTATCTTTACAAAAAAAAATCTCTTTGTAGAGCTGAAAATTGCTAAAAGATTTGTTAAAAGAAGCGTGTTTCCTCCTGACACTCTTTATAGCAGGGGTCTTCAAACTTGGCAATTATGTGAGTTGTGGACTTCAACTCCCAGAATCCCTCAGCCAGCAGCTGGCTGAGGGATTCTG
>JAEANM010022076.1:0-11688 GCA_017656035.1 Myanophis thanlyinensis
AATAAAATAAATAAAATAAATAAAATTCATCTTGTTTACGGGGTGAAGACCTCTGTGTGTGAAAGAGAATGAAAAAATACAATGACAACTCAGGAGGCTATGAGTGGCTAGCTATTTGTGTTTCCAAATTCAAACACGTGAAATTATTTTTAATGAGTTTAGAAGGCACTTTTTCTTTTGGTTTTAAGTCAAATAAGAGTAAGGCTTGTAAAACCACTGCAAACTAAGCTGGGTTGGGTGTGTTGCTTATATTACTTGTCTATTATTATAATTACTTTTAATATTAATATGTGTAATCACTTTTCCTAACCCCACTAGGAGCTCTGGAGTGACTAATACAGTGCAAGGAGGGTTCCAGAATTCTTCCTAATCAGCAAAATTTAGGATTTCAATCTGTTTATTTATCTTTAAAATATTCCTCCAAATTAAATTTACAAAATGACATACAAAATTTCATATTTATTTTTTAAATGTATATTCTATTCTTTAAAAATCAGTCAGGATTACATTCTGAAATTATGCCATTTTTTTTTAAATGTGCATAATGTTGGATTTTGGTTTTGATTACTACTAGATTATATGCTAGAATACTTTCAAGGACAAAAGATCTGAGCCACAGCCATAAATTAACTACACACTTTAGCTTTGGGACTAGAATAGCCTAATCCAAGTAGAAACAGTTTTCTTCACCACAATGTGTTTTAGTTTATCATTGTGTTATAAACCCAGCCACTGTGCTTTATAAATAATGATTGGTGGCTTAGTAATATGTGTGATCAAGGTTACTATTGTTTGTTCATCAGATCATGGCATAATGCAGAATGTAAACTGAGATGGTCTGAATATTTCCTGCTTGACTAATTTTGAGCTTTTGCTTACAAGATTTTTTTTTCTCGTTAATATGGAATGTATGTGGGTGTTTCAAACATTTGTCCTTCCTTCAGAAGTTGTGAATTCTCCAACACTGGAAGTTTTTAAGAAGCGATTTGACAAACATTTGTCCAAAATGGTATAGGGTTTCCTGCTTAAACAGGAAGTTGGCCTAGAAGACTTCCAAATCCGTTCAAACTTTGTTATTTTGTTATATGACATACTTGTATCATCCTTTGTTTACTTTCTGAATTTTGTATATTTGGGTAGATATACTTCCTTGACTTCAAAAAGCAATAAGACCAATACTTTTTTCTCCTAGTTGTCACAACCTGATAAATGTTGTTTTTATTCTGTTGATTTTTTCAAACTCTGTTAAGGTGTCATTGTTTTTTTATATGAGAAGTGAGCCCACAGCTTAATTCTGTGACCTTCAGAGCCAATGTGCTTGCATCATTTTCAGTCAGCATGCCTTTATTTCATCTGCACAAGTCACTGGGGCAAACAGTGTTCACAAATCAATCATAAACAGGGATCAACCCAAGCAGTTGTTGGGCATATATTTATTTATAGAAATTGCTTGTATAACTGCATTGCTTATTGTTAAATGCAATTTAAAAGATACTGAGTTTGGGTAAATGTAGCACATTAAACGAAGCTAAAATAGCATTGGGCAGTTTTGTGGTTCACTGTGTTCTGGAAACCCAGCTGTTTTAGTGGATTGTATGAACCAGACCATCACAAAAAACAATAATATGGTTTATTTGTTTGAGTACATAGTGATATATAAATACAGAGGTGGGGTTTTGTTAACCCAAGTTTGTAGTTGAGAATGTTGAGTGAACTTTGTCCTTGAAACAGTCCATTTGTATATCTTGCTCAATTTCTTCCTTAGTCTGGTGGACATCAGAGATCCTGGGCTGTAATTGCCATAACCAATCATTAATGAGACTAGGTAGGATATAGTATGAAATGTCAAAAAGGTGTCATGTTAGGAAATTCTGAGCTTTTGCTGAAATGAACTTGAGTTTGAATCAGTCACTTCACTTTGTTAGGCTTTAATAGGGGCCTGATCTTATAAATTCACAGAGTTCCACAACATGCAGCCTGGAAAACCTCCGGGTGATCAGTATAAGAATGCTGAACGAATGGCCTCCTGACTCATTCATATAGATTGATGGAAGGGCTAAAGCAAGCTGAAGCATCCTTTATATAGTCTTTTAGACGATGTCAAAAATAGTGGTGGTTATTTTTACATGGTTTTATTTCCGCTCTGTCTGGATGTTCCAAATGTTATTATTAGAGTACATACATGTTTTGAATAATTTTTAATCATATTTCCCATATAGACATATAGTTACGAGGATTTTTTTATCTTTATAAGATGTTCCTAAATAGTGGTACAATTGTAGACAGCATGTAAAGGTGATTTTAAGGAAGGAAGGAAGGAAGGAAGGAAGGGGGAAAATCACCTTTCGTTGACCCAGGAATAATAACCAGGCATTTTAGGATTTAGGCAATAAACAGCAGAATAAGAAAGAGACTCTTATACAATAAATTGTGATCTCATTTGTTTGGTATAATTCAGAAAGGGGAACTTTATGTTGAAGTGAACATATGAAATGCAAAAGTAAGATCATAGCAGAGGTATTAAGAGCCCTGTGGAAAAGAGTGCATTCTGTATTGGAAGGAAGTAAATGTGTTTTGATTCAAGGTGTTCACAAGCTCACCTTTTTCCCTGTTCAGAAACAGCAACATTTGAAAAATGCAGAAGTGCCCCTAATTCAATGATGTTTCTGTTTATTATATACCAATCAGAATAGTGTGGCATGATTGGTTTTTAAATGATTTTTAAAAAATAAAGTAAATCTTATTTTAATCTGGGCACCATATTATATTAATCTCTGAGTTTTATGGATCAAAATTATCTTAATTATGCACCTCCTACACATGTCTTGTTGGCCTGGATTACAGAACGTGTAAGTCATACTTTATTTTAGTTATGGTTTATTGAATAAAACTGGGAGATTGATCTTTTTTTTTTATTCCAATCCCAATTGTGTGCCTAGGTGTGAAAATTTCAGTCTTATCTGCTAATTAACCTGATCCATTTTAATTGGTTAAGGAAGCAAAATAAGCTTTATTGATATTTTTAGTGGTTGCTGTACTGAGCAATGAAGACAATTCTAAACATGGTCTTTTCTTCTAACAGCTAAGAAGCACAATTTTGTTTATTCTAGTAAAAACTCATTCTTTTTTTTTTACAAAACAATAGCATTTGTGCTTCCTGCCTCCCCTTTAGTTTCTCCATAATCTTATGAGATTAGACCTTCTGATGGTTAGCAACAAATCTGACGCCAACCAGTCAGTTGAAAATGTCTTATTACCAATTTTACTCAGAGGTTTGGTTGCCACCCCGTACCCATAATTTTCTATTTTTCACTGAGGTCAAAGCCACATTTTAAAGTTTCCTTATTTTTTCTTTGCAAATGCTTTAAAATATGCCTGTTTCAAATTATTTTAATAGAATAATCAGTGACAAAGCATATGATTAACAACAAACAAAGCAATTTCTTTTTTGAGTTCAGCTGGCCATGGCCCATGAAAGCATGCTTAGGATTTCAGTTAAATCAATTTTTGTAATTGGTTGGCCTTCAACCAATTTCCTCATTCTTAAAGGCTATTGTATGGTATTTTAAGGAGTCTTGTTGGTTTCACTTGAACAGGACAGAATGGTGACTTTTTAAAGCTGGACACCCAACTTGAAAATTGCTTGAAAAACAATTGGTGGGAGTATTATGAAACCAAACAGCAACTACCAAAATTGTACTGCATTTTTAAGAATGTAGATTTCATCAATCTTTTATTAGAAACATTTGAGGGCAGTTTATCAATTGTTTGTTGTTGTTTCATTTGTGAGGCACAACTGAACAAAAAGACAAATAACTGTTCTTCCAAGTAAGGGATAGGCAACTTGAAACTGTATATTTAGTTGCACATACATCAGATTACTTGCCTCATGTTATTACTACTTTAACATTTTTAAGAATGAAATTACCTGGAAGAAAGACTATCTACTTATCTTATTGTTGTATAATTCACAGAGGAAAAAATGCTTAATTGTAAAGTAAAACTTTAAACTGAATATTGTAGATTCAGCAAAGGAGAAACATCTAGTATCTTGTGTATTTACAACATACTTCTGGCCCCACAGAGGCTGCACAGGCCTTCATAAGAAATCAGTATTGTGGTGGCTGTCTACAGCTGATTTTTTGGTTTGGAAGTGGGTCACCTATAAAGGAAAGCTGGGCATTGTTAGGAGTATCCTGGGGGCTACCCAGAACAACTAAACAATTTTATTACTGTATAGTACAACCTCCATTCAACAGATTTCAGTTGCAGTGGACAAAATTATTCTTCAGCCTATACCCCAAAATCCTTTGTTTTTGAAGCAGACCAGATGGTTAGTGCAATTGACTTCATTTGTGTAACTACATTGTTGACACTTTATTGCATAATTCAGTTACATAATTGATGTCATTTATGTCCACTTGTAAATGAGTTTTATGACGCTTACAGAAATTTGGATCTACCATTTGGTTTTAATGAACACCCCTCCCACCAAATAGTCTGTTAAATAAAGATTTTATTGTTCTTTGTCTTTTAGTGATTTTTTAAAATGTTTGTAAAGTTGCTGTTTTGTGAATGGGTAACCCCCTCATGGAAGCCATGTTATATACTCTCAAACATCAGATTATCCACCAATTTTTTTTCCGCTATGTAATTTGTCCTAAGCTCTTTCACCACTTATCTTTTCATGCACAAAAAAGAAGGTAGGAAATATGGAAGACTTTCTGAATATTACAGGAGCCGTTTCATTTGTCTAAAAATACCAAACTTTCAAGTGGCATAATCTCTCAGGGCATATTATGCACATAACTTAAATAAGTAATATTGGGCCAAATGCATGACTAGCCGATTTAGAAATGGCTCTTGTTTAATTCAGCTATAGGCTTGTCTGCTTTTTTGCTTGAATGAACTATTGCATTATTACTGGTTCTGACTTGCAATATAGCCTTATTGAATTGAGAAGGGTGTTTCCTCCAGACAACAGGCATTAACGATGAGCCGTTTCTAAATAAGCTGGTTATATAGTGGGCTCAGAATCTCTTTTTTAGATTATGTGCATAAGCATAATGCATAAAGAAAACTGTTCCTGGTTCAAATAGCCAAGCAAATTGAGTGCACTTCCAGACAGATGACTCCTAGTGAGCTACTATACCCTCCATTTTTTTATTCTTCTCTGCACATCCCATTTCCTCATGCTTACTTAGGACAGAATTGTCACCTAGTTTATAAATAAATGTCAGTCAGTTTTGCTCCTGGATCCCATAACTCTTTGCTGCTTCATGATTGACTGCATGGAAAACAAATCTGAGATCTAAGGACTGCCTGAAGTTTACAAAGCTTTGACTGTGTCCCCCTCCCTAAGTCCTCTATAACTAGCTTCTATACAGTATTTTGGTATGGCTCAAGAGTATTGTCTAGAATGTTTGGAAAGGTAGCACTATGGTGATTTTCTTCTCTTTTGCAACATGCATTCCCAAAGTAAGTAAAGTTAGTTCGCTACAGAAAGAAGAGGAGCAAAGACAAAAGAGGTCTTGACTAACAACTTTCAGGCAGATAGCTAAGATGCAGTTTCCTAAACCATCTTAAACATCTGCCAGTAGAATATATTATCCCAGCCCCCACTGCAGTCTGAAACACTTTATAATAGCATTTGGGGAATTATAATTTTTAATGTGACAGTAAAGAATAACAATTTCATCGAGACATATTAACTAGCTAATGAATTGTATTAGTTTTACATTACATTTAAATTATATTAAATGAAATTTAGTTTTTCCCTGGCAAACCCATTTTTATGCAGGTCCACCCATTTTTGTACTATGGCCTTCTCACTCACTCTGAGGTGAAGTGTGGCTCTCAACCAACAGACAATAATAGTTGGATATTCCTTCATCACTCCCATGCTTGTCCCTTTCTGTTCCATGAAACTTTTTCCCCTCTTTATTCTTTGCTCAGTTGCTAGATCTGATGTGGGAGAATTATTGCTTCAACAAATGGTTGGCTTTTGCTGTGTCCTAGAGCAGGGTTCTTCAATATCGGCAACTTTAAGACTTGCAAAGCTGGCTGAGGAATTCTGGGAATTGAAGCCCACAAGTTGCCAAAGTTGGAGACCCCTGTCCTAGAGCACGTCCACTTAAGGCATTTATACCACTCCAGGATAGACAGCATGTGATCTTGTGATATTGGTCCTCTTCATCAGCTGATTTTATTTCATTCCAGTTCAACTGCAGTGCAACAAATGTCCAAGGTTTTTTTCCCCATCTGGAATACTGATACTCTGCAAAGCTTGAAAAGGAAAACAATGAGCTCTTCTCCTTCATCTCCCACTACCAGACACACACACAAAACTAATAAATTGAAGCCAAGTTGGCATCTGCCATTTCAACATTCACGGTTTTTTTAAATTTGGGGAAGAGGGGTAGGGCTATGGCAGTTGTCCCTATTTAAGTGATTTCTCCCTCTCAGTGATTTTTACAAAGCACTGAAGAAGCAAACACAGCATGTGAGGATAACTGCTGGTCAGGAGGGAACTGTTCATGTGATGTACTTAGTATTTCAAGGTTCACTGCAGTGAGGATTTATAATATGAGTCTGTCTAAAGGTATTTCTGGAGATTTTAAGGTTAGAAACAGTGGTCAAACAGAAAGGACCAAAACAGCCAGAATTTGGGACAGATGTTTTCCATGCAATAGTAGTTAAAGAATGAAGATGAACAGGGTATTTCTTTAGCAGCTCTCTTAAAGTGGATAGAAATTCTGTAGACCAGCCTTTCCTAAACTGATAGCTTTTGGATTTGTTGGAATGCAACTCTCAAAATTTAGCTCCAGATTCTGAAACTTTCTTGAAATTACTAAATTATAATTTCCAGGATCCCAAGCCAGTACTGACTGAGGAATGCCTGAAGACATGCAACAGAGAATTTACTCCTCTTTCAAGGGCAGCAAATTTATAGACAAAAGTCTGCCTGCTGAAATTATAAATAACTTCTAGTGAATTCTGTTTATGGTATGTTCTCCTATATAAAATCTTTTTATCACAGTGTTTGAAAAGTGGCATATAAATAGTTTTTAATGATAAAACCTACTCAAAATAGTGCCTATTCTAGTCAGATAACATTTTCCAAACTCAGATTATTTGAAAAGTTCTGCCATATTGCTTCACCATATTTAAAATTCCAGTTTAATGCTGGACACAAAGTATTGGAAGGATTGAAACTGGAAACAGGTTTCAAGTCAGTATATGCCTTGGTGGCTTCCAAAAATATATAGTTTAAAGTCCTTTAAATCTAAATCTATGCAACTGAATAGACACCAGCAAAGGATATATCAAAGAATAGATTCAAAGGTTAAAGCTTTAGATAAACCAGTATTCTGCTAATTCTAAACTAATTGTAGCATTAGTTATCAGAAAAGTGATGGGCTGAGTTCCCCTTCACTACATGTGTCAAGTCAGAGGGTAGATAGCTTTCTCTGGATGATGCTTGAATGTGGAATGAGCTGGGAGTTGGATCTGATGGCCTGAATGTACAAATGTAAAATTTTGTGAAAATGTATATTTTATTTTTTAAAAAGTCCAATTGCAGAGTCTCTTCCATCTTCCATCAGTTGTGTCAATCACAAATCAGCCAGGCATATATGAGTAATTTAGAGTAATTTTGTATATGTGCGATTCTATTAAAGATAAATTTATTCTCTCTGTTTGAAATAACAAACTTATTCTAAAATTCACACAGCAGCAACATTAAGGACTATTGAAGGGTTAAATAGTGGAAAGTTTTAGAATTCTCACAAACTCTTATTCGGGTATGCTTCAGCCTTAAAGTATTCTCTATTTGCTGTCCAAGTACTAAGTACTAGTACCAAGTACTAGTATTGTAAAAAAAAAAAAGTCAGATCATCTTCTCAAGTTCTAGCACAAATTTATTTCTACAGGTGTAGCACAAAACACTTTCTGTCTTTATAAGAAACAAATCTTGAACAAGTTTTCTCCACTTCCCGCTCATCAGACATTAAAATACATGTGAGCAGACAAGATTAAAAATGCTTTGACGGCAAGATCCTTTGCTTAGAAAGTCAGCAGAAAAAATGCTGATGTAAGTTCAAATTAATCCTGATCAGTTTTGAAATGATATGTAAAAGAGATATATCTGAAATAAAACTTTAGTCCTATTTAGCAAATGTACTTTATCTCTTGATTTTGTTACCTCTGAATTGTATAAATAGCCTCTAGCTAATGCAAACTATTAAACTTATACTGGAAATTTAGTCTTGTCAAACAGGAAACTCTGTCTTAGGGTGGTTTCCCACATTTTGTATGTACATGCAGTATAAATGATGGGAACTATTATGTATAAGCGGCAGAAGAAAATATCTTGAAATATGGTATACTAATTCAAAAGTATTGTACTTACTCTGGAGATCCACAACCAGCCAGAATCAACATTTTCAACCCTCCAAAGATGGTACTTTTAAATTCTCATCTGAAATCTTATAATTGATCTGGAGAGATGTTGGCCTTTTGGAAGTTAGTACCCACCCCTCTCCTAAGAAAAAATGAAATATGAAACACTAAAAGGCAGGATATTTCCCCTAAAAGGTTAATTGAAATCTTAAGACAGAAATTCAGCCCTAGCCTCCTGCCCCCACTAGCAGATACTTATTTGGAAGACAATAGACTGAGCTAGCTTTATTGGCAATTAAAAGGCTCCTGGCCCCAGAGTTGGAGTGTCCAACTCTCCACATGGCCCCTTGGAACTGAACCACATGGACATTTCTTCTAACAATTGGCACCTACCCAGATGGGACTCCAAGCTAACCTAACCAATGGACCAGGCCCAGGTAATCCTCCCTTGCCGGCAACAGACCCTATTGAGTCTGTGGGTGAGTTTTCCTGGACCTTGCCCATGTGGAATAAGGTTTTAAAGGGGTTTTGAGTTTTGATCTCAAAGGCTGCTTGGAAAGAAGGTGAGTACCTCTAATTTTTTTAATTTTGTAGCCCAGAAAAGAATGGAAATGTGTGTGTGCTTTGTGTGTGTGAGTGAGAAAGCCCTTCTCCCAATTACAGTTGGATCTTGTTCCCTCTGTGCATTTTCTAACCACAGAAAGGCCCTGGTCTACCAACAGAGCCTGGAAAGCATGGGAGACTTGCCAGAGCACAAGACCTTTTGTTAGGGAAAGGAAAGGAGAGAGTGTGTGAAAATGGAATGAAAAAGTGAATGAGGGCTTAAACTTGGGTAACCAGCTAGGAAGTCACTGAGCAAAGCCCCAAAGGGTCGGGCTGAGGATTTTTCTTGTTTTCTGCAAGATAAAATCACTCAGATTCGGGGAGGGTCGGACTCTGATTGGGCTTTTCTGGACGGGAGGGTGGGGCCGGTCTTGGGTCAGACCATCTGGGGTTCTTGCCTGCCGCCTTGAAAGAGGCGGTGGTGAGACCTCTCCTCAAGAAGCCGTCCCTGGACCCAGCCTTGTTGTCTAATTACCAGCTGGTCTCCAACCTTCATTTTTTAGTGAAGGCTGTTGAGACCATGGTGGCACGACAGCTTCCTCAGCATCTGGATGAAGCGTTGTATCTGGACCCCCTCCAATCAGGCTTCAGGCCCGGTTTCAGCATGGAGACGGCTTTGGTCGCATTGGTTGATGATCTCTGGAGGTCTTGGGACAGGGTTTATTCCTCTGTCCTAGTCCTATTAGACCTCTCAGCGGCTTTTGATACAGTTGACCACAGTATCTTATTGCAGTGGTTGGAGGGGTTAGGAGTGGGGGGCACTGTTCTGCGGTGGTTCTCCTCCTTCCTCTCCGGCCACTCGCAATTTGTGTTGGCGGGGGAGCCGAGATCGACCTTGAGGCCCCTAATATGTGGGGTGCCTCAAGAGTCGATGCTCTCCCTCCTGCTGTTTAACATCTATATGAAGCCGTTGGGTGAGATCATCCGTGGCTTTGGGGTGAGTTTTCATCAGTATGCTGATGATACTCAGCTGTACATCTCCACCCCAAGCCACCCCAACGAAGCTGTTGAAGTGATGGGCCATTGCCTGGAGGCCGTGTGGAGTTGGATGGGTCAAAACAGGCTCCAGCTCAATCTGGCCAAGACCGAGTGGCTGTGGTTTCCCGTGCCCAGATACAGCCAGCTTACTCTATCGCTGGCCATGGGAGGTGAAACTTTGCCCCCCCCCACACAACTTGGGGCTCACAACTTGGGTGTCCTCCTGGATGTACGGCTATCATTGGAAGAACATAGGTCCATAGGATTATCCAGTTGCGGCCCTTTCTGGATCAGGGTGCTCTTCGCACAGTCACTTCTGCCCTTGTGACCTCCCATCTAGACTATGCCAATGCTCTCTACATGGGGCTCCCCTTGAAGAGCATCCGAAGGCTGCAGTTAGTGCAGAATGTGGCTGCGCAGGTAATTATGGGAGCCCCTCGGAACTCACATGTTACACCTTTCCTGCGTGAGCTGCACTGGCTTCCTGTGGCCTTTCAGGTATGATTCAAAGTGTTGGTACTTACCTTTAAAGCGCTCAATGACTTGGGACCCGGGTACTTATGGGACCACCTATTGCCACCATCAGCCTCCAACCGATCAATGCGTTCCCACAGGGCAGGCCTCCTCGGGTTTCCACTGTCGGGACAGTGTCGCCTGACAGCCCCGAGAGTACAAGCCTTCTCTGTGGCTGCACCGTCCCTATGGAACGAATTGCCCCCAGAGATTCAGACCATTACGGACCTCCAGGCCTTCCGGTATACACTAAAAACCCCATCTTTTCCAGTCAGCTGGTCTGGCCTAATACCTTTGGGGTTTTAAACTGTAAATTTTTGAATTTTAAATTTTTTATATTTTTAAATCCTAAATTTTATCTTGGTATTCTAATTTTAGTTGGCCAATTTATTTAATTTGTTTTAATTAATATTTTTAACTTTTGTTGACTTGTTTTAGAAGGCTGTACACCGCCCCGAGTCCTTCGGGAGAGGGGCGGTATAGAAATCTTGACAATAAATGACAATAAAGACAATAAAAATGTGAAAGTGCCCGTTTTTGGCAATTTTGGCAAACAAAATTGGAAACGTTTGCCTAAAGTGGCAGGTCTTTCCAGATTTCCCACCTAAAAAGGGAAATCTGCAAATTGACGGCTGAATAGAGAGAGGTGCCCATATCTGCAGGGGGGAGTAGAGCCTCTGAATCCCCATTTTTTAGGGAGGGGTTAAAATCGATGGCCGAGTTTCCCAATAGAAAGATCACTGAACTCCGTGGAGGGAAACCGGAGTCCTTTCCAGACTTTTTTTCTGAAAATTAGCAATAGTGGCCAGGCTAAACCAAAGTAATCCCCACATCGGGTAGGGAATATGGGAAGTTGTAGCTGGAGGGCAATGGCAGAAGATCCCCTTGGATTGTTTGAGGCTTGGATTGTTTGAGGCATGGGATGATAGGCATGTGCCAGTCCTGACCAGTAAGCTAGGGTGACCAACCGTCCTCTTTTGCCTGGACATGTCCTCTTTTTACGTCCTGTCCGGGGCGTCCAGGCAGGTTTTATAAATTTTATAAATTTACCCGGACGCCCCGGACTGGATGTAAAAGTGGCGACGTCATGTCCGAGCAAATGGACAAAAGCAAGAAACTCCAGCAAGAAGTCCCGGAACAAGCTTCTTGCTTCTCAGCCTATTTGCGGTCGATTTCCGGCGAAGGGAAGCCCCC
>JAEANM010022077.1:0-11688 GCA_017656035.1 Myanophis thanlyinensis
AACTCAGCCAATGTGATTGTCTGGATTTTTTTTCTCATTTTGTCTCTCATAGTTGAGGTCTACCTATGATGCCAATTGCAGGCCTCTCTCATCTTTTTAAGTGGGGGAAATTGCACAATTGGTGGCTGACTAAATAATTTTTTGCCCCACTGTACATTGAGAACCACCAGATAAGCTCAAAGAATATTGACTATTATTCCCAACATGGCTTTGGTCAATTGAGGTTTTCATGTAAGATTTTTAAAAAATAAAATATTGACAATGTTGACTAGAGTTCTTAACAGTATTATGCAACCTGCAGCAGCATATGCTAAAAGTAAGACAGAATTAGTAATTTCTGGCACATTTTGGTTTGATGCCAAATAATGGATTTAAGATGTGTGGATTTTTAAAATCAATTTTTAAAAATCTATTTGTTTGTTTATTTATATTCCACTTAAAATATATTATTTTTAAAAAATAACTCACAGCAACAAACATCCAAAATAAACACCTTCCTTTATTTTCCCCACAACAACAAACCTGTGAGGTAAATTGGGCTGAAAGATAATGATTGGCCCAGGGTCACTCAGCTGACTTTGAGGTCTAAAGTGGGACTAAAAGTCAATAGCATTCTAGCCTGGTGCTCTAACCACTAGACCAAACTGGCTGATTGTATCTCGGTTGCCTTTGTATCTCAGAAATGAAAAGGTAAGAGCAATATGTTACTATATGATTAAGATGTCATAATAGATTTAAGAATTGCATTGATTTTGTATTGATATCTTATGCGTGATGATGATAGTGCTGTTATCCATTCAGTCATGTCCGGCTCTTGGCAATTCTATAGACATCTTCTCATTTTGCACTATGTTTTTAAGTTGCTCTATGTTAAGTAGTTTCTTACTTATTATCACTGATGTAGTATTCATTGTATTGATTTATTGAGTTGCTACACTTCACCAATAATGCTTTTTTTGTTAAGTTTTGGCACACATTTTTCCAGAAACACAACACTTAATTTCACCCCCAACATGCTAACATTGATATTAGCTAGGATCTCTGGTCTAGAGACTATTTTACAAGCTGACATGGCTTGCACCCCACCTGGATACTCTATACTGACGACAATCTCAAAATGCATTAAAAATTTTTTTTTCATGATTCTTAGTATCCATATGCAACACACTTCAGTGTAAGCTTTAGTTTTTGTACAGTTCTAGATAATCTGCCTGCATTGTCCCTTAGCAATCTGTCCCAACCCCTCCCTCAGGTTTCTTAATGAAACTCTTAATGAAACTCACTGTTTTTCAGCCAATCACGTATTATTAGTTTTTGTAATTCATTACTGCAAATCATTGCAATCTCTTGCAATTCATTACATGTCAGCAGTCCATCACCTAAATAATTCAGATCATGATCCCAGCAACCAAATGTCTCCTATTGATATCCGTTTGTGTAGCCAATAATTCATTTACTGCATCTTTCTTTCCCTTTTTGATCCTTTTCTGTTAATTGAAGATTGGATGAGAACAACATTTGAGCCCTCAGGGTCGTGAGTTTCCTTCCTAGATCTTCAAAGTCCATGGTTCACAGTGTATCACATAAGAGCATTAGCAGAACCATATCCCAAAAGAACCATGCTAGGCTTTGAAACATCTAAAAAAAGTATAAATAGCCAATTGTACTGACTCAATCAATATAAACCTATTGCACACATACAAAATGCCTCCATGGCTAAGCAGATATGAAGATATTTGTCAGGGTATTGAGTGTCTTCCAATAACTCATCACATTACTCTTTGGAAAGATGCACAGCTAGTAGCACATGAAATGAAAAATGTACCAGTAGTATTGAGAACAAAGCTGAAAGCAGAACTGGATAGAATGAAAGCAAGAGGAATTATTGGCTGTATTCAAGGACCAGTTGGTGGCATTTCGCGGACGTAGTTCCTAAGAAAGATAGAAATCTGAGAATCTGACTGGACAAACCCTCTCAACCCCCCACAGAAAAGTTAAACAAGGGTAGTCAAAGAGCTGGTATGAGTGGAGCATTTAGCAAGTATTTAACTGATATCCTGGCATGAGTGGAGCATTTAGCAAGATTGGCAAGCACAAAGATATTGGTACATACCACTAGATGAACAGAGCATAAATCTAGGCATGTTTAATATACTGTACAATCCTGGAAGGAATAAGAACTCTTGCCTTGGATAGGAGTTGAACTGGAAGACCTCCAAAATCTCTTCCAGCCCTATGATTCTATGACTCTATACAATTTTTAATATATGCCTTTTGGATTGTTTTCTGCCTCTGAAGTCTGTCATGATGGAAAACAACTCAAGAACCGTGGCATAAATGAGATGTTCCCAGACTTCCTCAGTTTATAGAATACTTAATGTTTTAGTAATTCTTTTCACCATGCCCCTAGGCCCATAGTTCACACCGTGTCTGACAGATGTTGAATATGTCTGTATTATCCTGTTGCTCCCCTGTGAATCCCCATTGTGCCCCAGGGCACTGCAGCACACAGTTTAGGAACCAAGGGTATTGTCAGCTTCCTAAGTAGACCAGACAGGAAACACAACAAGATGAGCTAATTTTAATTTATTGTCATCTCGTTTCCAAGACTATTCCCCTCATGCTATTACAGGTTTATGCAGATATACAGGTCATCCTCAACTTACAACCATTTAGTTAGTGACCATTCAAAATTACGGTGGCCTTGAAAAAAGTGACCCATGACCATTTTCACACTTAGGGCTGTTGCATGGTCACATGATCAAAATTCAGATGTTTGGCAACTGGTTCATATTTATGAAGGTTGTAGTGTCCCAGGATCATGGGGTCACCTTAGGGTGATCTTCAGACAAACAAAGTCAACGGGCAAGTCAGATACACTTAACAACTGTGTTACCAACAACATCTGCAATGATTCACTTAATAATTGTGGTAAGAAAGGTCATAAAATGGGGCAAAGTTAATTTAACAAATGTCTTGCTTAGCAACAGAAATTTTGAACTCAACTGTGGCCATAAGTTGAGGACTACCTGTATACAGGTATCTATGGGAAATCATAGTAAACTAAATCTAAGTAAACGAAAAGATTCAAAATATTAAATTGAACAAAAACAAATGTGGTTTTAAAATTGAAGGAGCAATATCTGGAAAAAATACTAGAAAGGGATGGCATCAAATCACACCACCCTAAAGTAAAGATAACTTCTGATATTCATAATTCACTGTTAGTCCTTCAAGGTAGCCCGACAAGAAGAATAAGTATGAATAATAACTCTATCTTTACTGTACATTAATAGAATCTTGCAAGACTGAAAATATTTCTCCGTTCCTCTCCTCTTGCTCTCCAGAAAACTAGGGAAGACCCCTTCTAAAATGTTTCTCACCCCCTCCTCCTTTCCTTCTGAGAGCTTTTACATCATGGCTGTCCAGACTGCAGCTTTTCCTCCTGTCTCCCAAGGTCTTTTGCAATATAATGGCATAAGAGATTGACCTTGATTTCAGATTTTAGATTTTATTTATCACATAAATAATTATACATTTTACAATATGTAGTGAAATGTTTTGTGTAACCGCTCATGGTCTTAAAGTTAAGTTACAATTTACAATTGGAATTTAGGAGAATTTACACTTTAAATTTACATTAAATTTACACTTTAAATTTACATTAAATTTACACTTTAAATTTACATTAAGGTTTATAATTTAAATTTAGGAGAGCAAAGGGGATGGGATGTCTGTTGTCCCCACTGCTACTCACAGCAGTCCTCATTGTTTAGTGAGGTTGTTTTCTCAAGCATGTCACTGTGGATCCGCTCCTGGCACTGTTGCCTTCGATGGGCCTGGTCAATTGAGGCCTCTCCTTGCGCTGCTGCCTCCAGCAGAACTGATTACCCAAGACCATTCCTGGCACTGCTGCCTCTGGCGGGCCTGGTTGTCCGAGGCTGCTCCTGGCGCTGCTGCCTCCGGCGGACCTTCACCTCAATATCCTCAGTGCCTTCACCTCGGCGCTGGCGCTGCCACCACCACCTCTCAGTGTCTTGGCTCTAGGATGTCTCGGGACATCTCGGGATGTCTCGTAGCCTCTGCCTCAGCCTCGGGATGTGTCGGAACATCTTGGGATGTCTTGCGGCCTGTGCCTTGGTGTGTTAGTGATCTTTCAGGGCTTACAGAGTCTTCACCTCCTCACCCCAGCCTTGGCGCTCCTCTTCGGCAGAGCCCTGTGGTCTCATGCACCCGTTGTCCTGGCGCCATCTTCCTGATCTTCTCTCAGACCCTCGTGTCTTCTTCCAGTCTGGCCAGCTCGGCTACAGGACTGGCCAGCTTGGCTCTGGGACCGGATTGCTTAAGGTATGCTCGAATTATTTGAATTTCGCTTGGATCGATTAAATTTAGTTAAATTAAATTAATTTAAAATTAATTTAAATTAATTTAAAGCAAAGCTGGCTGTGGAATTCTGGGAGTTGAAGTCCACAAGTCTTAAAGTTGCCAAGGTCGGAGACCTCTGGATTAGACAATGGTCAGACAAGCAGCAGGTGAATCCGCAGAAGGAATTGGGGGCTGGCAATAATCTCAGAAGGAATCTTCCCTAGCTTCTTTGACTGTAAAGGCAAGACAGGGGAGATAGATGTACTTTCAGCCTTGCAAGATTATGTTAATATAACCTTAGAGTAAAGTTAGAGCTAGTACTTCAAGGTGTGCTTCTTTTCTGGCTACCTCACAAGATTTATGTCCACATGCAGAATGAGGTTTAGGGGATGATAAATTATTTCTCAACATCCATTATCAGCTGGCTTCTCACAACATAAATGGAAGGCCATTACTTTATAAGGTCCCTGCTGGACATTAGACTTCAGCACATGAGAGGACCTAAATTACATAAAGAATACTCTAAATCAGGCTGCCAATCCCGGGCTGCAGCCCATTTGGAACCGGGCTTTGCAAGTTTCAGGTAAGTGTGTATGCGCACAGTTCCGTTTGCATGAGTGGTGGGAGTTTCCATGAGTGGTAGGCGCTTATGTGCAATGCTGAATTTCTGTAAGCAGCGTGTTCACATGCACATCGCTTGTGTAAATGAGCCGCACAAATGCAAGTGCTCCCAAATATCTGCCCCTCACACAGAACCGTCCCCTTTCTCCCATCCCCTGCCCAACTGCCCTGCCAGAAAGGTTGGGGGCCACTGCTCCAAATACAGCCCTTATTTTGCAATTTTATGAAAGCTACTGAAAGAAGCAAAATATCCACAGATATTTCCCAAGGATGGGACAGGTGTTATTTTATGTCAAGATGATGACTCATAATTGTCTTCATGCACATTGACCCTCACTGAAAAAATTTAAGTACAGGTAGAAAAAGAGACACTATATTTTGCTGTTTGTTTGCACATAATTTCATCTCTCTCTATTTGGAAGGAAGTTTATAGCAGAAATTGATCCCACAACCCCATGATCACTTCACTGAAGAGAAACCCCCACTGAGTCTTGAAGGCTCTTGAACAATAGGACTTCGACCTGTGTCTTAAACCAGACAAAGTTTTAATAGTAGCAGATGCTCAAATCTTGATTATATCTCACAGATCAAATAATGAATATCAAACGGGACTGTGACTCTGAAATTCATGTGAATATCTTAGATCAGAGCCAGCTATTGAGCTGACATATGTCCCAGAGACCTCTAAAGATGCTGAAGTTTTTAGAGAGATTTTGCAAAATAATACAAGGCCATCCAGTCAAATACTTTATATATTTTGGATTATATACAGGCAGTCCTCAACTTGCAACCATTCATTTAGTGACTGTTTGAAGTTACAGTGACACCCAGAAGAGTGACTTATGACTGATCCTAGCATTTATGACTGTTAGCACATCCCCATGGTCTCGTGACTAAAATTCGGGTGCTTAGCAACCAGCACGTATTTTTAATGATTACAGTATCCTGGAGTCACAGAGTTACCATTTGCAGCCTTCCAAGCTGGGTTGCAACAGCCAAAGTCAATGGAGGAAGCTCAATTTGCTTAATGACTGTGTGATTCATTCAAGAACTGCAGTGATTCATTTAACTGTGGTGAAAGATAAAGTCACAAAATTGGGTGCAATTCGCTTAACAACCAGATTCTGGTTGCAATTGTGGTTGTAAATTGACCCGTCAAGACAGATTTTTTTTTTCAAGAGCATTGCATCTTAATACCTCATTCATTAGAGACCACAAGTTTAACCCACCTGAATGAATATCACTCAGGTGTAAGGAAATTCAGTAGGTTTACCACTTCTTAACTGGCTTACTAAGAAGCATGGATTGCTCAGGATAAAATTTGTCAGGCATCATCCCCATCTTACCTTGAAAATCTCCCAGAGAAAAGAATATTCCTTTGGTTTATATAGGTAGACATTAAATTGCTCATGCTATATGAAAAAGATTATATTGCAACAGTGGATTACTTTTTAGAGGATCTAGCAGTAGCCCAATTAGAGGGCTTATTTGGACAAATAACTATTAAATATATCAAAACTGTGTCTTTGCTTGTGGGAAGCTGACAGGGAAGTTGGCAAATACTGATCATGTGATTGTGGGAATGCTGCAATCATTATAAGCCAGTGGCCAAGCACTTGGATGGCAGTCATGTGATTGTGGGACACTGCAATGACCGTAAGTTCGAGGACCAGTTGTAAGTCCTCCTTGCTCAGTACCGTAATAACTTTGGCTGCTTAATGAATGATTGCTAAGCAAGAATTACCCATGTTTGAATGGTTCTGAATGTTGCATGAACAAGTTATTTTGTTTAAAAAGAGGTGTGTGTGAAGAAGTTGGTTCAGGGAGTCCTCATTTAGCAACTGCCTTGTTCAGCAGCCATTCATGGTTACAGTTGTGATGAAAAGAAACTTTAAGACCAGTTCTCCCATTTACAATCTTCAAAGGTCTGTAAAGCAAAGGAAAGTAAGATCATAAGCACAGTCACAGTTTCACTTAATGACCAAGTTACTGGTCCTCTGCTGTGGTCACTAAAGGAAGACTATTAAAGAAAAATGGAAGATCTTTATGTTATGGAGAATGTTCCTTGTTATACATTAAAATCCTTTTCATTGCAGGTTAAAATTGAATCTGAGCATAATAAACCATCAATTCTCGTTTCATCGCCTGTTCATATATAGAGACAATACATCAGAGTCCTGACTGTTCATTTCCACTCTTGTTTCTTAAAGCTTCTTAAGATTCCACCAGTAGAAGGTCTTTCTTTCATTTTTTTTTCACAAGCTCTCACGTTAGCTAACTATGAGCTTTTCACTTATAATGAAAAATTGTAATTCCCCTGATTAATTCCTTTGACAAACTCCCATTTGTTCTCTGTGTTTGTTGAGATTGCTGACTGATTCACAGCACAGTGTACAACTTCTAATTATTTAGCAATAAGAACAACAGGGGCCCTCCTCTAAATTATTCTCATCTGAAGTAAGTCGATTATAGATAGGCCAATAAATAACATACAACAGGTATTACCATTTCTCACTTGATTCTGCCCTGCTCACTTTTAATATTTGCTTAGATTTTTCACCATGTTAGTGGGAGCAAAGGGATAGCACAATGGAAGCATTAATATATATTTTTTTGCTTCTCCCCCCCAAAAAATGAGAGTACCAGTGGCTTGTATAAAACACTCCCAGGTTTAAACCCACCTTTTTAACCCCCATTTCCAGACAGAATTGGTTAGCATCTTTCCAAGATTTGGGGCAACAACTGCCAATATTGGGTTAGGAGAAACAATAGTTTGGCAATAAATCAGCTTTCCATATTCAGGAAAGTTGGATTCATGGGTTTCTTTTTCTTTCTTTCTTGCTTTCTTTCTTCTCCTTCCTTCCTCCCTCGATTTTACATTTATACCCTTTATGACTAATTTGATTTCCATTTCTTAATCCTAACACTTCCAGGTCATTTGCCTCTTGAAGTCCCAGTCTCCTTCATCAAAGCACAGAAAAACACCCCCATTCCCTCCCCAGAAGATCATGATTTGATTAGCCTTTGAGAATACTTAATTAAAGGTCATATCTGACCATCTAATAGTTGTGTTCCCTCCCACTCATGTTGATCACATTCCAGGCTGATTGTGTTGATTCTAAGACTAGGAGACGGGAGAGATGCTAGACAAAAAAAGATGGTAAAATGTTCTATAAACTGAGCAAGATCATTTTTCTATGAAAACACCAGCTTTCTTCATTTCATTGTCTTCTAGATTGGACTTCAACTCCATTAATCCCAGTCATAGCAGTTAATGTTGGGTATAAATAATAGGATTGTATTTCACACAGCTAGGTCCACCACCCGACATTTACTTTATGGTCTTCTGAGTGCCAGATGAAGATCTTTCTAGCCATAGTAATTTTTATGTTATATGCATTGTTTTTCAATCCTAGTGACTTGCAGTTGTCTGGACTTAACTCTCAGAATTCCACAGCTGGCAGGCTGGCTGGGGATTTCTGAAGTCCAGATATCTTTAAGTTGCTAAGATTGAGAAACACATTATATGGAACATGGTGGTTACATTTTCTGGTTTTACACTGATACTTTTGTATCTCTGTTTAACATTTCACGCCCATATTTCTGCTTTTATTTTGCTTTATCTACCAAATAAATATTTGTGAACTGTTTTGAGATGAATGATAAAGAAATGCTGCAAACAAAAAATATGGCCATCCGATATTGCCATAACGAGTCTGGAATAGCAATACAGACAGATAAACAAAACTCTATGCTCAAGCCCAGGTTTCCAATTAGGCTGAATATGAATATTTGTGCTATAAACAGGCAGTGGTTTGTGCATATATGTGCTTCTGGTTAAGGAAAATATTGCACACATTTTCCAAAAGCTTGCTGCAAATTCTGGAAATTGTAATAGCACACCTGTTGTGGATTAAAACCAGACTGGATGACTGTAGGCAATGATATATTTGTTAATCATTAAGGTCCAAAAATTTCTTTTTCTGTACCGCAATGGATTAACATAACTATCCTTCTGGACAAGGAGAAGGACACTACTAATAATTGTGCAAAAATGTATCTCTTATGAATGGTGATGCAAGCATAATATATGCCACACAACTATGTAATACTTAGAGAGGCGCGCTAAATGCTCCATAACCAAGCAGAACAAAACGCTTACAGACTTCTCTCTCTTTCTCTGTCACATGGATATACACCCACACAGACATTTCACAAATCCTAAAACACTGAAGAAGATAATTCTGTCATATAGATATACCAGAGCAAGCCCATCTATCATTCTGCTTCTTCCTCTCTCTCTCTCTCTCTCTCTCACACACACACACAAAACACACCAGCCCCACAGTCATTCATTATAACATTCATGGATAAAGACACATTTTTTAATTCAGTGTCTTCACTCACAAGAGCACATGGTACTTACACATTGAATAGTCTTTGCCTTCTCTTTTTGTCCTCTTCTTGCTATGGGTGCTGTTTAAAATATGCCTCATCTTGCCTTTACTGTTTGATAAATACAGAAACTCAAGATGGCAAACCTACTTAATTCTCTTTCTGCCTCCTATTTTCCCCACAACAACTACCTTGTGAGATGAGTTTAAGCAAGAAATCATCCAGCTGGCTTTTATGCCTAAAATGGGACTAGAATTCACAGTCTCTGGTGATTTGCCCAAAATCACCCAGTTGGCTTTCATGCTTAATGTAGGTCTAGTACTTATTATCTCTTGGTTTCTGTAAGCTAGCAAACTGGCTCTTTTGTACATGAACTTAGCATAAATACAGAAATGCTCTGATCTGAAAATCCCTGAATGAACATTCACGGTTCTGATGCCTGTATCACACTCTTTAGCATCAATCAGAAGCTTATAGGGCAAGTGGCAGGAATTGCTATGGTGTCATCTCCCATCTTGCAGTAGCAGGACTCTTGATTTTCCAGGTTCAACTTCATTAAACTCTCTGCTATGTCCCCTTGTTCTGGAGAATTCAGGAGTCCTGGCTACACACAGACACACAGGGGGGGGGGAGACAACTTGCATGCAGTTTTCCTTCTTGTTCCATCTGCCAGAATTGCATTTTGTTACAAGAATATAATTCACTGAGCCACCCATTTTTGGCTGATGTTTATGACTTTTATGAGGGCAGAAGATGTGTCTATAGATTAATATTAGCCAATTATTTTCCTCTGTGTAGAAGAAAACAGTACAGATAGTACTGTACCCCACTTACTAGAGTTCCTTTAGCGACCATTTGAAGTTATAAGAGCACTGGAAAAAGTGACTTACAATCATTTTTCACACTTATAACCATTGCAACAACCCCATGGTCACATGATCAAAATTCAGATGCTTGGGAACGGACTCACATTTATGACCACTGTAGTATCCCAGGGTCATGTGACCACCTTTTCAACCTTCTGACAAGCGAAATCAATAGGAAAACCAGATTCACTTAACAATTGTGACAAGAAAGGTTGTAAAATAGAGCAAAATTTACTTAACAAATGTCTAACAAAAAATTTGGACTCAGTTGTGGTCATAAATCGAGGACTACCTGAACCTATTGCACTTAAGCATTACACATACAATTAAATTCAGAGGATCCTCACTAGAGGGAGAGAAAAACCTCAAGGCTAACTTACATTTAAAGATCTGAGGGACACTAGGAGTCATTTCATTTTTCTAACTAATTACAGATTGTCCTTGATTTACAAAGTTAAAATGGATGCTGAAAAAGGGATTTACACCCCCTATTTGAAGTTACAACAATTCCCCCCCCCCCCCCGCATGATTACATGACTGCATCTTTGGTATATGCAACAGGCCCACATTTACAACTGTTGTCGGTATTGTCCGAAGATACTTTGGTTGTCCCCAATTCAAGTCTGAGTCTGGTGCTGAAGCCAATGAAAGTTTTGTTTCCTTTTATTGAAGCTCTCCAGAAAAAGAGTGCTGGCTATGAAATGCCAAGGAACCCTGAACAATAGAATTAAGAAAGCTTTATACAGTTTCACTAAAGTGGAAGGTGCGATAAGGTGGGATATGCTGTATATATAAAACACATGCTCTAATATACATTTTAATAATGATATAACAATTGTCCTATTGGACTTTAGCCCTCTCTATTCCTAAGCCTTGGCTAATGAATGCTCTAGGAATTATCTAATACACATTGTATTTGTTCCAACCCCTATTCCTAAATTGTACCTGAAATATGCAGGATGTCTAACTTTTGGTTGTTGTTATCAGTCCTCTGACCACCCAGAATTGATGCAAATGTTATATGTGCATATTCTCTGTGAATAATCATTCTTTGTTCTTGCCAGACAGGCTCCACAATTACAAACATCTCAATTTTTTTTCAAGTGCATGTCATAACCTTGCTTCATTTTAGCAGACAGCCCATCACTTCCATGTTCATGTGGCCAGCATGACTATATGCCAAAGTGCACGGAATGCATTACCTTCCCACTGAAATGGTACCTATTTATCTACTTGCATTTGTATGTATTTCAGACTGCTAGATTGGCAGGAGCAGGGCAGGAATTGGAGCTCATCCCATCATATGATGCTTGGGTCTCAAACTGCCAACCTCCTGGCTGACAATTTCAATTCAATTTCAAATTTTATTGGTCACCTGCACAGTCATACATGGTACAATATGCAGTGAAATGCTTACGCAACCATTCACGACCACAGGTAA